>PVKV010036858.1:0-15326 GCA_004027835.1 Alouatta palliata
TCAGGTGATCCACCCACCTCGGCCTCCCAAAGTGCTAGGATTACAGGTGTGAGCCACCGCGCCAGGCCTGGTGTAACTTTCCATGAGATAATGTGAATTGGATCAACTCAGATGTGCCTACAATATTTATGAAACACTTGTGATGTGTTCATTCTCTACTTGAACTTGTAGTACCTTTCTACTCCATGCCAGGTACTACACTAGGTACTAGGATTTCAAAGATGAGTAAGAAAAGGAACCTTCTCCTGAGGTTCTTAGGTAGACTGTGGGGCAGGAGATCTGTACATAAGTGTCATTGGTGCTCTCATAAAAGTGTGTTGAAGGTGGGCTGGGCATGGTGGCTCATGCCTGTAATCCCAGCACTCTGGGAGGCTGAGGCAGCTGGATCACCTGAGGTTAGGATTTCGAGACCAGCCTGGCCAACATGGTAATACCCCATCTCTACTGAAAATACAAAAATTAGCTGGGTGTGGTCATGGGCGCCTGTAATCCCAGCTACTCAGGAGACTGAGGTGGGAGAATCATTTGAAGCCGGGAGGTGGAGGTTGCAGTGTGCTAAAATTGTGCCATTGCGCTCCAGCCTGGGCAAAATTGCAAAACCCGGCCTAAAAAAAAAATGTGTTCAAGGTGTAGGGAGAGATAGTTACAGGAGTTTGGGGAAAGATACTAGGAAAGGATTTCTGGAGAAGAGTCCCTGATCTGGGTATAAAAGGAAATGCAAAAGAGGCATAAATTTGATTGTAATCCCATTTGGGACACCAAGGCCTGGTCTTGCAACTTAATAGCTTTATGGCCTTGGGCAAATCTATTGGGGTGACTTTCTTGGGCTTCCCTTTCCTTATTTGTAAAATGACATATCTACCTTGTTGGACTTAGGGTGAATGAAGTGTTGTTGGAGAGATACTATGTATAACTGTAATGTAACTGTAATACAGAAAGGTAAAGCAATAATTTTGGACTTCCACAGTAGTTGGTCATTGTATATGTTTTGCATAAAACTCAACTTCGCTGACCACCAGATAATACAAAAGTTAATGAACTAAACTGAAGTACTGTAGCTGAGGAAAATGGGTTAGCTTTATCAGAAAATCTGTTGAGCAGTAGAGAAATGGATAAGTGAACACAGTCACATCGCATGTTGTAAGGGATATAAAATAACCCATTTAAAAAGATGAATGCAGCCTGGGCAACTTAGTGAGACCCTGTCTTTTAAATATATATATAAATAAATAAATAAACAAAATTTAGCCAGGCATGGTGGTGCACACCTGTAGTCTCAGCTACTTGGGAGGCTGAGATGGGAGGGTCACCTTAGCCCAGGAGGTTGAGGCTGTATGCATTCCAGCCTGGATGACAAGAGTGAGAGCCTATCTTTAAAAAAAAAAAAAAAAAAAAAAAAGAAAGAAAGGCTGTTAACCAGTAAGTGCTTATGAGAGAGGTGTTTTGCTTAGTTTTGTTTTTGAGACTGAGTCTTGCTCTGTCGCCAAGCTGGAGTGCAGTGGCGCAATCTCAGCTTACTGCAACCTTCACCTCCCAGGTTCAAGCGATTCTCCTGCCTCAGACTCCCAAGTAGCTGGGTCTACAGGCGTGGGTTTCACCATATTAGCCAGGATGGTCTCGATCTCCTGACCTTGTGATCCACCCACCTGGGCCTCCCAAAGTGCTGGGATTACAGGCGTGAGCCATTGTGCCTGACCACCCCTTCCTTTTTTTTTTTTTTTTGGAAATGGAGTCTTGTTCTGTCACCCAGGCTGGAGTGCGTGGCACAATCTTGGCTCACTGCAACTTCAACCTCCTGGGTTCAAGTGATTCTCCTGTCTCAACCTACTGAGTAGCTGGGATTACATGCATGCACCACCAAGCCCAGCTAATTTTTGTATCTTTAGTAAAGACTTGGTTTCGCCATGTTGGTCAGGATGGTCTCGAACTCCTGACCTTGTGTTCTGCCTGCCTTGGCCTCCCAAAGTGTGTTGCATAATTTTTAAGGGAAAAGGGAATTCAGTACAGTAGGAAGTAGCAACTGAAGTTTTCTGATAAAAATAATGAAATGTTAAAAGGTGTTTTTGCCTAGTTTACTTGGCAGTAATGTCTAGACTTCTTGAGTAGAATCGAGAGGCCCACTAGAACAGTTACAGAAGTGCAGCCAGGAGAGAGTAAGGCAGGAAGAAGCTGCTGCATCTCTTCAAGTGTTAGAGGGGATTGATGTTGCAGAGACAATTCTTGTAGTGTTCCTCACTTAAATTTCGTCTTAAACTTTTTTTTTTAAATATTACCCAAGTAATGTTTAGTTTCATTCTTTGGAAGAGTCTAATGAATTGTAGAATTACATTAGAACCTAAAGAATCCTTTAACTTTGTTTCCCTAGAGCTGAAGACTATTAGTAGTCTGGTGTGTTGACTTTGTGTTTTTATTAACAGGCATGTACATCTAATACAACTTTTTAAACAAAATATAAGTGTGCTGTGCAAATTTTCTGTAACTATCACATTCAGTGTAAGCACATGAGGGGGAAATACTGCAAACAATATAAAATGTTAAAATGAAAATTAATTCTCAGTCCCACCTGATCCCTCATTTTTCTTTCTCAGAGGCAGTAAATACCAATTTTTCATTTATTCATCCAGAGAAAATTCTGCATATATAAATATATGAGTTTATTTATTTATTTTTGGAGACGGAGTCTTGCTCTGTCACCTAGGCTAGAGTATGGTGGCACGATCTCAGCTCACTGCAACCTGCAACCTCTGCCTCCTGGGTTTGAGCAATTCTCCTGTCTCAGCCTCCTGAGTAGCTGGGATTATAGGCACTTGCCATCATGCCTGGCTAATATTTGTATTTTCGGTAGAGATGGAGTTTCGCCATGTTGGCCAGGCTGGTCTTGAACTCCTGACCTCAGGTGATCTGCCTGCCTTGGCCTCCCAAAGTGTTGGGATTACAGGTGTGAGCCACCGCACCTGGCCTGTTTTCAACTTTTGCCATTAGAAAAAAAATACCCTAGTAGTTGATAGCCTTCTTTTTTTTTATTTTTATTTTTATTTATTTATTTATTTATTTAATTAATACAGACAGGGTTTAACCATGTTGGCCAGGCTAGTCTTGAACTCCTGACCTTGTGATCTGCCCGCCTCAGCCTCCCAAAGTGCTGGGATTACAGGCGTGAGCCACCGCACCTGGCCTTGATAGTCTTCTTACATACGTATCTTTGGGCTCAGATAGTAATGTAAATATAGAATAAGTGCAGAGAAGTTGAATTGCTTGTATATTTCTGGAAGAGGGAATGGCATGTATAAAAGCCCAGAGACAGGAAAGGAAAGACCTAGAATGTTCTGGCTACTGAAAGCAGTTCGGAGTGTATCAGGCTGGATGCAGATCTGCAGATAGGGCCCTGAAGCACGTGGTAGGCCATGTGAAAGAGTTTGGACTTTAAGGGTTTTCAGCATGGTGGTTTCAGAAGGGAAGTCTTCTTGCTGGTAATGGATTTATATTTTAGAAACCTGTGGCCGCCGTGTGAAAAATGGTGGATAATAAAGCAAGAGGGGAAGCAGGAAAACTGGTTAGAAGGCCATTCTGTTGATCCAAGCAAGATGTAATGCTATCCTGACTTAAGGAGGGATAGCTGGGATTGCTGTTTGTCTAGTTTGTTAAATTATAATTATTATTTTAAATTAATTAAGTTAAAGACAGGGTCTTGCTCTGTTGCCCAGGCTAGAGTGCTGTGGTGTGATCATAGGTAACTATAACCTTGAACTCCTGGGCTTAAGTGATCCTCTGGCACCATGCTTCTGAGTAGCTAGGACTCTAGGTGTATATCACTATGCCCAGCTAATTTTTTGTAAAGACAGGGTCTTACTGTGTTGCCTAGGATGGCCTTGAACTCCTGGCCTCAAGCGGTCCCCACTCCCAGGCCATCCAAGGTGTTGGGATTACAGATGTGAGCCACCACACCCATCTTAGTTTTTTTATTATTTATTTTTAATTAAGTTGGAATCCTATTCTGCATCATCCTTTGTAACCTTTCTGTGTACTATGAACATTTTTCCTGTTAGATGTCTTTTGTTTGTTTGTTTGTTTGTTTGTTTGAGACAGTCTCACTCCGTCACTCATGCTAGAGGGGTGTTGTATCTAAATTCAGTGCTACCTCCACCTCTTGGGTTTAAGTAATTCTTGTGCTTTAGCCTCCTGAGTATCTGGGATTACAGATGTGCTCCACCACTAGGCACAGCTAATTTTTTTTTTCTTTTCTTTTTTTTTTTTTTTTGAGACAAGAGTCTTGCTCTGTTGCCCTGTCTGGAGTACGGTGGCGCGATCTCGGCTCACTTCAACCTCCGCCTCCTGAGTTCCAGTGATTCCCCTGCCTCAGCCTCCAGATTACAGGCGCATACCACCACACCTGGCTAATTTTATATTTTTAGTAGAGACGGGATTTCACCATGTTGGCCAGGCTGGTCTCAAACTCCTGACCTCAGGTGATCCACCCACCTCAGCCTCCCAAAGTGCTGGGATTATAGATGTGAGCTACGGCACCCGGCACTAACTTTTGTATTTTTAGTAGAGACAGGGTTTTGCCATGTTTACCGGGCTGGTTTTGAACTCCTGACCTCGGTTGACCCGCCTGCCTCAGCTTCCCAAAGTGTTAGGGTTACAGGCGAAAGGCAGCACACGCAGCCTCTGTTATATACCTTATGTTATTTCAAATTAGTAGGAACTTTGTTGTTGGATGTTAAGTGCCATGTGTGCGTGCCTTAGTTTTCTGAACTGTTTCTTTGGGGACAACAGTCCCTTGTTTGCCCTAACCTTTTGCCTGTAATACGTTGTTTCTACTTATTCCTGATTAATTGAATTATTTTTAAAACATGAGCATTGGCCAGGCATGGTGGCTCACGCCTGTAATCACAGCACTTTTCGGAAGGCCAAGGTGAACAGATCACTTCAATTCAGGAGTTAAAGACCAGCTTGGGCAACATGTTGAAACCCCGTCTCTACTAAAAATATGGAAACTAGCTGGGTGTGGTGGTGGGTGCCTGTAATCCTAGCTACTTGGGAGGCTCAGGCACAAGAATCGGTTGAACCCGGGAGCCAGAGGTTGCAGTGAGCTGAGATTGCACCACTACTCTGGCCTGGGCAACAGAGTAAAACTCTGTCTCAAAAAAGTAAATAAAATAAAATAGCAGCATTGACTGAGAGCCAAGTTTATTGTAAATTTGAGCGCATAGATTTTCAGATTTTTCTTTTGTTAATATGCTCGGAAACTTTCTTTAGGCCTTTTCTGGTTTTCTCAGTAGTAGATATTTGCTGGCTTAATGACTTAATGGATAGGAGTTATGTAGTGGTCTGTCTTAGCTAATGGCTATGTAGATTATCCTATCAAGTATATAACTATAAATGCTCTACACATTTTTCACACACTGAACTTAAATCTCCTATTTCTTTTTCCTTTCTTTTTTTTTTTTTTTGAGACAAGAGTCTCACTCTGTTGCACAGGCTGGAGTGCAGTGGTGTGATCTCGGCTCACTGCAACCTCTGCCTCCCAGGTTCAAGTGATTCTCCTGCCTCAGCCTCCAGAGTAGCTGGGGTTACAGGCACCCGCCACCACACCCGGCTAATTTTTTTGTGTTTTTAGTAGAGACAGAGTTTCACCATGTTGGCCATGCTGGTCTCTAACTCCTGACCTCAAGTGATCCTCCCACCTTGGCATTTCAGAGTGCTAGGGTTACAGGCGTGAGTCACTGCATCCAGCCTATTTCTTATTTTGAAAGAAGTAGATGATACACATTATCTTCCCCAACAAGGAAGGAGGAAATAAGAGTCCTAAAATGTCTTAGGTTGGTGAGAGCTTTTGAAGAAAAGAGCATGTATCTGGCTGGGGAGGGTGGCTTATGCCTGTAATCCCAACATTTTGGGAGGCCAAGGCAGGTGGATTACCTGAAGTCAGGAGTTTGAGACCAGCCTGGCTAACATGGTGAAACCCTGTCTCTATTGAAAATACAAAAATTAGCCAGGCGTGGTAGAGCATGCCTGTAATTCCAGCTACTTTCGAGGCTGAGACAGGAAAATCGCTTGAACCTGAGAGGTGGAAGTTGGAGTAAGCCAGAGTGTGCCGCTGCACTCCAGCCTGGGCGACAGAGTAAGACTCTGTCTCAAAAAAAAAAAAAAAAAATCTGCCTTCGGCCCATCACAGTAGTTCATACCTGTAATCCCAGCACTTTGGGAGGCCAAGTCTGGCAGATCACCTGAGGTCAGGAGTTTGAGACCAGCCTGACCAACATGGCGAAACCCCGTCTCTATTAAAAATAAAAAAAATTAGCCAGGTGTGGTGGTAGGCACCTGTAATCCCAGCTACTTGGGAGGCTGAGGCAGGAGAATCGCTTGAACTAGGGAGGCAGAGGTTGCAGTGATCCAAGATCGTGCCATTGTACTACAAGCCTTGATGACAGCCTTTTTTTTTTTAACTGTAAAGTGGTGATACTGGTTCCTTTCTTACCTATAAGGATTACTCAAATTGATAACCTAAAAAAATGTAGGATGTTAAAGCCAAAAGAAAATTTAAGTCATCCGTCAATCCCTTCATTTTACAGATAAGAAAACTAAGAAGAGGCAGAGTGATTCATCTAAGGTCATGGATGTGTAGGACAAGTGCTTTATGTCTTTTTTGTTCTTCCTGCAGACTGGCTCTGAATAGTCTTTGGGTTTTTTAGAATTTCCTGTTTCATTTGGTTGTGTAGCTAATTATTTTACACATTCATTTTTTGAATGTCTTTTGACAAAAAAACATGCATCAGTGTATATCTCTAGAAAATGTAGAGGCTATATATTACCGCTTTTGGTTGTAGTATACATGTTTTCAGTGTGTATTTTTCAGACAACAAGAACAGTAATATTACTAACTTTAAAAAAGTTTGTCCACGTGTGCAAAAATGCATTACTATGCTCTGATGATAATATTAAAGCTAAGTATCTGATAAGATTTTGAGCTTGTCTGGGCATGGTGGCTCACACCTGTAATCTCAGCACCTTGGGAGCCTGAAGCAGGATCACCTGATGTTGGGAATTCCAAGACCAACCTGACCAACGTGGAGAAACCCCGTACTAAAAATACAAAAAAAATTAGCTGGACATGGTGGCACATGCCTGTAGTCCCAGCTACTTGGGAGGCTGAGGCAGGAGAATTGCTTGAACCTGGGAGGCGGAGGTTTCAGTGAGCCAAGATAGCACCATTGTACTCCAGCCTGGGCAACAAGAACACAACTCCATCTCAAAAAAAAAAAAAAAAAAAAAGCGGAGGCGACTGCCCGGGAGGACCCTGTGTAGCTGCCTTAAAAAAAAAAAAAAAAAAATTTAAAAAAAAAAAAAAAAAAAAGCGGAGGCGACTGCCCGGGAGGACCCTGTGTAGCTGCCTTAAAAAACAAAAAAAGAAAATTTTGAGCTTTTTCATCTTCTTAAGCCAGGTCACTTCAGAATCCTTCAATAATCTTTGTGTGATAAGAACAGAACATCCTTAGAGGCGATATTGATTAGCACTTCTGTTTTTTTTTCTTTTTTTGCAATGGAGTCTCACTCTTCTACCTTGCTGGAGTGCAGTGGTGTGATCTCAACTCACTGCAACCTTTGCCTCCTGGATTCAAGCGATTCTCCTGCCTCAGCCTCCCAAGTAGCTGAGACTACAGGCGCGCACCACAACACCGAGCTAATTTTTTGTATTTTTAGTAGAGACAGGGTTTCACTGTGTTGGCCAGGATGGTCTCCATCTCCCGATCTTGTAATCCACCTGCCTCGGCCTCCCAAGTGCTGGGATTACAGGCGTGAGCCACTGCATGTGGCCATTTCTTGTGTTTTATCTCTTATACCTTTCTTCTCCTATTTAAATATTTTTAAGTATGTGTTGAGCGTATTAAATAATAGTGACTCTTGGTTTGTAATTTTTTTTTCTGTCCCCATGTCCAACAACATATTTGCTTCTTCCTCTCTCCTTATTGTATCTTTTGGGTATATGTGAATATATAACCCTCCTTACCCCCCTCCCTACCCCATGCCATTTCTTGGTTATGGTATTGCCTGCATGTTTTTGTTTCCTATATATATTTGTTTCAGTGTTTCTAAGAAGTAACCAAGTTGACAAATTACTTATTTTAATAATTTTAGTTCAAAGTAGCATTTTGAGGCTGGGCAGGGTGGCTTATGCCTGTAATTCCAGCACTTTGGGAGGCCAGGCAGGTGGATCACTTGAGGCCAGGAGTTTGAGAACAGTCTGGCCAACATAGCAAAATCCCATCTCTACCAAAAATACAAAAACTTAGCTGGGCAAGGTGCCTGTAGTTTCTGCTACTGGAGAGGCTGAGGCACAAGAATTACTTGAGGCCCTGGAAGTTGGAGATTCCAGACTCCATCTCAAAAAACAAACGAGGCCGGGGACGGTGGCTCACACCTATAATTCCAGCACTTTGGGAGGCTGAGACAGGCAGAACTTGAGGTCAGGAGATCAAGACCATCCTGGCTAACACAGTGAAACCCTGTCTCTACTAAAAATACAAAAAAGTAGCCAGGCTTGGTGGCACGCGCCTGTAGTCCCAGCCATTTGGAAGGCTGAGGCTGGAGAATTGCTTGAGCCCAGGAGGCAGAGGTTGCAGTGAGCCAAGATTACGACACTGCACTCCAGCCTGGGCGGCAGAGTGAGACTCTGTCTCAAAAAAAAAAAAAAAAAAAAACCCAGATGTGGCAGCTCACGCCTGTAATCCCAGCACTTTGGGAGGCCGAGGGAGGCGGATCACAAGGTCAGCAGATCGAGACTATCCTGGCTATGGTGAAACATCATCTCTACTAAAATACAAAAATATTAGCCAGGCATAGTAGTGTGTGCCTGTAGACCCAGCTACTCAGGAGGCTGAGGCAGGGGAATTGCTTGAACCTGGGAGACAGAGGTTGCAGTGAGCTCGGATTATGCCTCTGCATCCAGCCTGGCCACAGAGCAAGACTCCATCTCAAGAAAAAAAGAAACAAAAAAGTAAGTAACGTTTTGTTTCTTTTGTTGTTTTAACTTCTACATGTGCTATGTCCTGTACATGTATATCTTTTTTGTTTTTTCCGCCTCTTTTATTCTAAGTAGCTATTGAATAATGCTTTATTATACATATCTTATGCTGCTATACTCTTGTTGTTATTTTGGGTTTGAGACAGGGTCTCACTCTCTTGTCCAGGCTGGAGTGCAGTAGCACAATATCAGCCCACTGCCAAGCAATCCTCCCACCTCAGTCTCCTAAGCAGCTGGGACTACAGGCCTGCAGAGATGAGGTTTTGCCATGTTGCTTAGGCTGGTCCCCATCTCTTGGGATTACAGGTGTGAGCCCCACTGTGCCTAGCTTTCTACTCACTAAGGATGTAATTTGGGGAGGGTAACTTTAAATTTTTTTTTTTTTTTTTTTTTAACAGGGTCTCACTCTCTTGCCCAGGCTGGCACAATCACAGCTTGCTGCAGCCTCAAAATTCTGAGCACAAGCAGTCCTCCTGCCTTGGCCTCCTGCAGTGCTGGGATGATAGGCATGAGACACCCTGCCCAACCAATAATTTTCTTGGTTCTTATTGAAGACATTCTTTTGCTATTTATTATTACCATGTTGCTATTTGGTACAAATGTGCATTGTTGTATTTAAACTGTTAGCTTCTGATTTAGTGTTAACTTTATAGGAGAACCCTTTTACCAAATAAAAATTGTCTTGGTTTTACTAAGTAGCCTTTATGAGTGAGTCCTAGGTTATAGGCCAGTCCCCTAGTAGATTATGGGCCACGTGGCCACTGAGACACTGCAAAACCCTGACAGTTCAGGCGTAATGGTTCACACCTATAGTCCCAGCATTTTGGAAGTCAAGGCTGGAGGATCACTTGAGCCCAGGAGTTCCAGACAAGCTGAGCAACACAGTGAGACCTCCATCTCTACAAAGCAATTAAGATTTATTTTTAGTGGCCGGGTGCGGTGGCTCACGCCTGTAATCCCAGCACTTTGGGAGGCCGAGGCGGGTGGATCACGAGGTCAAGAGATCGAGACCATCCTGGTCAACATGGTGAAACCCCGTCTCTACTAAAAGTACAAAAATTAGCTGGGCATGGTGGCATGTGCCTGTAGTCCCAGCTACTTGGGAGGCTGAGGCAGGAGAATTGCTTGAACCCAGGAGGCGGAGGTTGCGGTGAGCTGAGATCGTGCCATTGCACTCCAGCCTGGGTAACAAGAGCGAAACTCCGTCTCAAAAAAAAAAAAAAAAAGATTTATTTTTAAAAAATTAATTTATAAAAATAGAAACCATCACAGTTTACCCTATCGTGTATGCTCATTTCGGCAGGTTTTTTTTTTCTTTTCTTTTTCCCTTCTTTCATGCCTAGTAGCAGCTTGTACTTACTACCTAGAGATTGTGTTAAATATTGGTTGTACCCAGAATAAAAATGAAACTTTAAAACTTACTCTGCCAGGCACAGTGGCTCATGCCTGTGATACCAGCACTTGGGGAGGCAGAGGCAGGAGGATAGCTTGAGCCCGGGAGTTCAAGACCTATCTGGGCAACATAGCAAGACCTCGTTCTCCACAAAAAGGCAGGAAAAGACGAAACACTTACTCATTGAGTCATACATTCTATTATTGCTTATGTGATAATTACATTAGTTTTGAAGTAGCCTTTGTAGATTTTTTTTTTTTTTTTTTAAAGGGAGTTTCACTCTTGTTGCCCAGGCTGGAGTGCAGTGGCACAATGTCAGGTCACTACAACCTGCGCCTCCCAGGTTTAAGCAGTTCCCCTGCCTCAGCCTCCCAAGTAGCTAGGATTACAGCTCGCCACCATGCCCAGCTAATTTTTTGTATTTTTAGTAGAGATGGTGTTTCCCCATGTTGGCCAGGCTGGTCTCAAACTCTTGACCTCAGGTGATCCACCTGCCTTGACTCCCCCAAAAGTGCTGGGATTACAGTGCCTGGCCTGTAGATTTTTATCTAAGGAACAAACAAAAAATTATCACACTTGAAAACTATGGGTACTGAGTAGTTTGGATTTGTGTAGACCTATATTTAAAGTAAATTACTGTTTGTCTGTAGGCATCACTTATAAACCATGGTCAACAGAGATTCTATATGAGAATCACCTGAGGACCTTTTGAAGTAAGAATCTCTGGGATCAGTCTCTGTCTCATCTGTCCATCCATTCATCTATTTTTTTTTTAGACAGAGTTTCACTCTGTTGCCCAAGCTAGAGTGCAGTGGTGCAATCACAGCTCACTGCAATCTCTGCCTCCTGGGCTCAAGCGATCCTCCCATCTCAAACCCCCGAGTAGCCAGGACTGCTGGTGTATGCCACCACACCTAGCTAATTTTGTATTTTGTGTAGAGATTGGGATTTTGCCATGTTGCGAAGGCTGGTCTTGAACTCCTGGGCTCAAGTGATCCTCTTGCCCCACCCTCCCAAAGTGCTGGAATTACAGACATGAGCCACCGTGCCCAACTGGGATCCTTTTTTTTTTTAAGACCGAGTCTTGCTCCGTCACCCAGGCTTGAGTGCAGTGGCGTGGTCTCAGCTTATCGGCAACCTCTGCCGCCTGGGGTTCAAGCGATTCTCGTGCCTCAGCCTCCTGAGTATTTGGGATTTCAGGTGCCCACCACCCTGCCTGGGCAATTTTTTGCATTTTTAGTAGAAATGGGGTTTCACCATGTTGGCCAGGCTGGAGGTTCAGAAACCTTGTCTCTGCTAAAAATACAAAAAAATTAGCTGGGCATGGTGGCATGCGCCTATAGTTACAGCTACTCAGGAGGCAGAGGCAAGGGAATCGCTTGAACTTGGGAGGCAGAGGTTGCAGTGAGCCGAGATCGCACCACTGCACTCCACCCTGGCAATAGAGCGAGACTCCCGACAATCAATCAATCAGTCAATCAAAAGCATTAATTTGAGATGGCTTAGTACAGTTCTACGTGGTTACATTAAATTTCTTATGCACAAAATTAGTCTAATTCCATACATACTTAAGTTTTTGTTATATACTGTTCACCTGTTCTGTAGTTTGTCAGGCAAGGTTTATCTCATCCTTTAGTATCCAGCTTTAGCAATTCCTCTCCTTAAAGCCCTTCACCCACTGAAGTCATCCTTTATGCCAGGGTGGTAGGGAGGTATGTTAATCCTTGTTAAAGCACCCATCACACTGTTTAGCTCCCATTTGTTGTTCTTTTTCCATACCAGACAAGGAGCTCCCTAAGAACTGAACCCTGTGCAGAAGACAAAGCTTATCTGGGAGTCAACACTTTACCACAGTACTGATTGAAGGCTACCCCTAGTACTTGCACAGAGTCTCCCCCTCCCATCCCCCACCCCCAGCCCCAAATGACACTTTGATCTTGAACTCCTGACCTCAGGTGATCCACCCACCTCAGCCTCCCAAAGTGCTAGAATTACAGGCGTGAGCCACCACGCCCGGCCCAGACACTTTGGCACCTAATACCCCATTTCTTCCATTAACTTGAAAAAGAGAGAGGACACAGTGGCCCACACCTGTAATTCCAGCATTTCTGGAGGCTGAGGTGGGTGGATCACCTGAGGTCAGGAGTTTGAGACCAACGTGGCCAACATGGCAAAACCCCATCTCTACTAAAAATACAAAAATTAGCCTGGCATGATGGTGGGCATCTGTAGTCCCAGCTACTGAGGAGGCTAAGGCAAGAGAATTGCTTGAACCTGGGAGGTGGACATTGCAGTGAACCATGATTGCTCTGTTGCACTCCAGACTGGGCAACAAGAGCGAAACTCCATCTCAAAGAAAAAAAGAAAAAGAACATTTAGAACTTTTTTTTTTAAGAGGAGCTCCTCTTTATAGTAGCATCAGCCACTTTTTGGTGAAAGAATTACTGTCTAACCTTCGTTATTCTTTGTAGCAAAATAATTCCTTCCCCTCCTCCCATACTAGTTTCGCTGTTGCCATTACAGATATTTTATTACTATGTATTTCCTAGATTCAAAGCTTTAGTGGGTTTTCTTCAAGTAGCTGTTAGGATAATTGTTTTGTTTTGACCGTACCCTTTAATATTAACAAATGGGAGGGGAGATTGTTAACAAAATACTGAAATGCTCATAACTTTTTTTTTAACTTATGAGAAACATTTTTATTTCTTTTTTAATTATTTACACACACACACACACAAATACACACACACACACACACAGAGTGGTGTGGTGGTTCACGCCTGTAATCCCAGCTCTTTGGGAGGCTAAGGTGGGTTGATCACCTGAGGTCAGGAGTTCAAGCCCAGCCTGGCCAATATGGTGAAACCCTATCTCTACTAAAATTACAAATATTAGCTAGGTATGATGGTTGGTGCCTGCATCCCCAGCTACTGGAGGCTGAGGCTGGAGAATTGCTTGGACCTAGGAGGTAGGGGTTGCAGAAAGATGAGATAATACCATTGCAATCCAGCCTGGGCAACAGAACAAGACTGTCTTCAAAAAAAAAAAAAAAAAAAAAAAAGCCTCAGTGGCTCACACCTGTATATCCCAGCACTTTGGGAGGCCAAGGCAGGTGGATCATCTGAGTTTAGGAGTTCCAGACCAGCCTAGCCAACATGGTGAAACCCTCTCTCTACTAAAAGTACAAAAATCAGTTGAATGCGGCGATGCACACCTGTGATCCCAGCCACTTGGGAGGCTGAGGCTGAGAATCGCTTGAACCTGGAAGACTGAGGTTGCAGTGAGCCAAGATTGGGCCACTGTGCTCCAGCCTGGGTGATAGAGTGAGACTCCCTCTCAAAAAATAAATAAATAAAAATTAATGTCAGAGAAGAGAAGTGAGAGGTGTGCTTGTGATTAAATAGGTGAGTGCTGCATCATATAAAGGCTGCTTCCATTCCCAATCACCATGAAAGAAATGGTCACTATTATTTTTCTGCTTCTCAGCCAAGTTAACCACCCCATTCAGCCCCTCCCCTTTCTTCATTGTAGTCTCCAACTTTCCTGGTACTAGTTCACTGATACTTTGCTTTGATGTATTTTAAGCTCTCAGATAAGATGATGGCGCATATGTTATCAAGAACAGCAGAGTAAAATGGTTAGTCTGTTTAACTTTTAAACCCAGCTTTTATTCTAAAAGAGTTAATAACTTTTGTTCATTTGGCTAGTGTCCTGCATCTAGTAAAAGTTACTTAGCTTTTTCTTTCATTCTCAGGAAAAACTGATGACTTTTCTTTTCGAGACAGTCTTGCTCTGTCACCCAGACTGGGGTGCAGTGGTGTGATCATAGCTCACTGCAGCCTGGGCTCAGGCAATCCTGCCACCTCAGCTCCCCCAGCTGCAGCAGACGAAGGAGACCCAGGGACCAGGTCAGGGACTGAGGGGACCGATGGTGGGGGACCCCCGGCCCGAGGACAATGTTGTGGTGGTTGTGATGGTTGTCCAGGTTACTGTCACTGGCATGGCAGTGGTCTTAGCAGAGGAACCCATGGAGAAAGATCTGGTGGTGGAGACAAGATCTCACTATGTTGTCCAGGCTGGTCTTGAACTCTTGGGCTCAAATGATTCTCTTGGCTCTGCTGCCCCAAGTGCTGGGATTATTGGTGTAAGCCAGTGTGCCTGACCTGATTACTTATAATTGCTTTTTTCCCCCTCGTTGTCCTAGTGTTGTTTAACATTCTCTATAGTCAGAATACCAGACTAAGCTTTTCAGTCAACATGTTTCTGATTTAAAGATGTATTGGCTGGACACAGTGGCCCACACCGTAATCCCAGCACTTTGGGAGGCTGGGGTGGGCTGATTACCTAAGTCAGGAGTTTGAGACCAGCCTGGCCAACATGGTGAAACTCTGTTTCTACAAAAATTATAAAAATTAACGAGGTGCAGTGGCTCATACCTGTAATCCCAGCACTTTGGGAGGCCAAGGCAGCAGATCACCTGAGGTCAGGAGTTCGAGACCAGCCTGGCTAACATGGTGATACCCCATTTCCACTAAAAATACAAAAAATTAGCCAGGTGTGGTGGCAGACGCTCGTAATCCCAGCTACTGAAGAGGCTGAGGCAGGAGAGTTGCTTGAACCTGGGTGGCAGAGGTTGCAGTGAGCTGAGGTCGCGCCATCGCACTCCAGCTTGGGCAACAAGTGAAACTCCGTCTTAAAAAAAAAAATTGGGGCCGGGCGCGGTGGCTCACGCCTGTAATCCCAGCACTTTGGGAGGCCGAGGCGGGTGGATCACGAGGTCAAGAGATCGAGACCATCCTGGTCAACATGGTGAAACCCCGTCTCTACTAAAAATACAAAAATTAGCCGGGCATGGTGGCACATGCCTGTAGTCCCAGCTACTCGGGAGACTGAGGCAGAAGAATTGCT
>PVKV010036859.1:0-15324 GCA_004027835.1 Alouatta palliata
TGTTACCCAGGCTGGAGTGCAATGGCGCGATCTTGGCTCACCGCAACCTCCGCCTCCTGGGTTCAAGCAATTCTCCTGCCTCAGCCTCCCGAGTAGCTGGGACTACAGGCATGTGCCACCATGCCCAGCTAATTTTTGTATTTTTAGTAGAGACGGGGTTTCACCATGTTGACCAGGATGGTCTCGATCTCTTGACCTCCTGATCCACCCGCCTCGGCCTCCCAGAGTGCTGGGATTACAGGCGGAAACCCTGTCTTAAAAAAAAAAAAAAGACAATGTTATCTGTAGAAGATGGCATAGCTTTTCTTTAAATTCCTAAAGGTCTGTGCTACCATTCATCTAAAGAAGTCCTTCAAAGGCTCTATGCAAACTTTCCTATCAGCCATAGACACTTTTCTGCCAGCCTATGAGACCCAGTGGCAGAGTCACCTGTAATGCAGCCCGGACCTGTTGCAGAGCCTCCTCTTGTTCTGGGCTACCCTAAAAAACGGCAGCAATTCAGATTTCTCAGCAGATGGGTTGAAGTACCACACCCAAACAAAGCATCTGTTGTCTCCAGAATCCAAAGGGGCCTACTAAGCATTGTACCTCTTTCTGAGCAGCAGGAGGGGCCAATGCAGCAATTTGTCCTTTACCTAGAAAGGGATTATTGCGATATACCCCAGCCCAGTGGATCCCCGGAAATTTCACTGAGGAGGCAGGTCCATGACTTTTTGTTGGATTTCTTTTCTATCCTCTGGCATGCTTGAGTTTAACTAAAGTATCCAGGGTAGATGCTACAGCCTGCTCACCATGTCCATGGTATAGTGGACGAGCATGATAACTCATAGAATTTAGAGGTGATGAGGTCTCTGCACGCTAGGTAGAGGGGTAACAGAGCCCTGACACAGGACAACGAAGTTGTATTGCTGGTCCTGCTATCTAAAAGAAAATAGCTTTTGGCAGTGTTTACTATCAGGTCTGGAAAAAAACAAAAAACAAAAGCTTGTTCACTACATCAATAGCTACACACCAGGTGGCAGGGGATGTTGATTTGCTTCAGTGAAAAGACAAATAAAACCCAGTATCTGGGACAGCAGATTGCACTGAAGTCACCACATGATTAAGTTTACGACAATCTACTTTCATTCTCGATGATCCCTTTATCTTCTGAACAAACCAAATACGTGCGTTGAATGGAGCGATGGTAGAAACCACCAATGTGGCATTTTCTACGTCTTTGTTGATGGTACTAAGTGCTTCAATATTTTTGGGAATGCAGTATTGTTTTGGGTATACTACTTTGATGGAGGCAGTTCTCCTGGCTTCCATTTAACCTTTTCTATCATAATGTTCCTTATTCCATGGGTCAGAGAACTAAACTGGGGATTTCGTTAGTTGCCAAGGCTATCAATTCCTACTATGCTGTGTGGACCTGGGTTTGGGGACCCACTAGGCCAACGGTGAGATGGACCCAAGCCAAAACTCCACGGATCACTTCACCAGCACAGTCTTTCCTCTGAGCTCTATTATTTTGGCTTTACAGTAGTCCTCAAACATCTATTTATTTCCTCTTCCCTTGTCACCCTGGTAAACAGTCACAAACCCTTTTGAGAAAGGCTAGACAGGGGGTCCAGATTCTCTTTGATCCAAGGAGCTCTGTTTTAAAGAACTAGCTCAAGTCAGAATCCTGTTCATCAGATCTAGAGCTTTTCTGTTTATACAAATCGAGTAAAACTTTCAAAGGCTGCCATCTGTTTCAGTCCTAGGGACACTGGAATCAATTAGTTAACACCAAAAATATCTACAGATAAGGGCCTTTCACCAAAACTTCCAAGGAGGTCCCAAGGAGTCTTTTTTTTTTTTTTTTTTTGAGACTGAGTCTCGCTGTGTCACTCAGGCTGGAGTTCTGTGGCAGGATCTTGACTGACTACAACATCTGCCTCCTGGGTTCAAGCGATTCTCCTGCCTCAGCTTCCCGAGTAGCTGGGACTACAGGTGCCCACCACCACCACGCCCAACTAATTTTTGTATTTTTATTAGAGACATAGTCTCACCATGTTGGCCAGGATGGTCTCGATCTCTTGACCTTGTGATCTGGCTGCCTCAGCCTCCCAAAGTGCTGGGATTACAGGTGTGAGCCACCATGCCCAGCCTTCTCTTCGTCTTTGAATGTTAATTACATGTTCCTAATTTTTCTCTTATTCTTCTGTATGCACTCAAGGGCCCATTGTCACTATAATAATTGTCACAGCTTCCTTTCCCCATGCCTTGCCCTTTACCTCACTTCATCCCATGGTACCACCAGTCAGAATTTGAATTGTGACCCACTGTATGCCATGGATTACTCATGTTCCATTCCCAGCCTCCCCTCCACCACCTCTCATAAAGAGGTTATTGAGGGCCCGGCACCGTGACTCACGCCTGTAATCCTAGCACTTTGGGAGGCTGAGGCTGGCAGATCACGAGGTCAAAAGGTTGAGACCATCCTAGCCAACATGGTGAAACGCTGTCTCTGCTAAAAAATACAAAAATTAGCTGGGTGTGGTGGCATATGCCTGTAGTCCCAGCTACTGGAGAAGCTGAGGCAGGAGAATTGCTTGAACCTGGGAGGCGGAGATTGCAGTGAGCCGAGATTGCGCCACTGCACTCCAGCCTGGCACCTGATGACAGAGAAAGACTCTGTCTCAAAAAAAAAAGGTTATTGAGCTCTTCAAGTATGACTAACCCAATCCCAGAATCTCATTTTAAGAGTCTGTCTCCAGGGGCCACTGCTGGTACCAATTACTCTATCAGTCTGGACCCAAAAAGAAACAGATGGTGCATTTGTAATAGCATAATTTGAAGAGGGCTTATGTACCAGAACCTAACAAGGAGAGGAAACAGTTACCAGAAAATGAGGAAAGAGTCAGGTAGATTCAGTCAGTAAGAGATCTTTGGTTGAGGGACAAAGCAGCTAGAGACAATCTTGCAGGGAGGGAATTAGAGGCAGACCAGCTCTAACTAGAGAATTAGAGGAACTTACTGTCTTCTCTCCCTCTGATTTCCCGGGGGGAATACCTGGTGAGCAAACCCAAATGGAAGCCAGGGACCAGAGGAAATGTTAGTGTGGTTCATATAGGTCAATCTGTGGAGACAGTGAGCTTAGAGAACAGACCTGAAGACATTGGCACCTGCTACACTGTGTATTCCACTAATTAGATTAATGGGATGGTGGAAAGGCAGCCAGCCATGTAGAAACCAATACTTTCCCACAGTCTACAAGGAAGTCCGACTTTAGACCAGACTGTACAGTACGATTAAGTGATTTTCATATCAATTCTTTTTGCTCCTCTGGTTGAAGACATGCCCCTCACCACATTACTTCCTAGACGGGGTAGTGCAGTCAAATAACTGAATTTGGGGACAGGTTACCTGATTTTTTTTTTTTTTTTTGAGACACAGTCTCACTGTGCTTGCTTTGTTGCCCAGGCTGGAGTGCAGTGGCATGATCTCAGCTCACTGCAACCTCCGCCTCCTAGGTTCAGGCAATTCTCTTGCCTCAGCCTCCTGAGCAGCTGAAATTACAGGCACATACCACCATGCCCAGCTTTTTTTGTTTTTTTTTTGAGATGGTGTCTTGCTCTGTCGCCCAGGCTGGAGTGCAGCGGCGCGATCTCAGCTCACTACAACCTCCGCCTCCTGGGTTCAAGCAGTTCTCTGCCTCAGCCTCCCAAATAGCTGGGATTACAGGCTCCTGCCACCATGCCTAATTTGTTTGTATTTTTAGTAGAGACGGGGTTTCATCATCTTAGCCAGGCTTGTCTTGAACTCCTGACCTTGTGATCCACCTGCCTTGGCCTCCCAAAGTGTTGGGATTACAGGCATGAGCCACTGCAACCAGCTAATGTATTTTTCCAGTGTAAAATCTTTAAATCTTTGAAGTCTCCTTAACAATTAGAGAGAGAGACAGAGAGAGAAGGGGAGGAGAGGGAGAGAGAGAGAGAGGAGAGAGGGGAGGGAGAGAGAGACAGAGAGAGAGGAGAGAGAGAGACAGAGAGACAAAGATTCTGTTGCCCAAGGGGGGGGGGGGAGAGAGAGAGAGAGAGAGAGAGAGAGAGGGAGGGAGGGAGACAGAGAGAGAGAATTCTGTGTTGCCCAAGCTGGATTTGAACTCCAGGGACTCAAGCGATCCCCCAGCTTTAACCTCCCAAGTAGCTGGGACTACAGGTGTGTACCACTGGACCCGGCTTTCTCCTTAACTTCTGAATTTAACTAAATTCTAATTTCTATTATTCTAAGTTACTACTTATTCTATATCCTCCACATCTCACTTAATTGATAAGAAAGTTTTAACAACTGCTCATCAGTCTTCTCCATAACAGCATGTTCAGCTTTCTGCCAAACCCAAACAGGTCACAGAATCCGTTTTTTTTTTTTTTTTTTTTTTTTTTTGAGGTTGAGTCTCACTCTGTTGCCTCTGTTGGCCCAGGCTGGAGTGCAGTGGGGCGATCTCTGCTCACTGCAACTTCCGCTTCCCAGGTTCAAGCGATTCTCCTGCCTGAGCCTCCCAAGTAGCTGGAATTACAGGCGCCTGCCCCATGCCCGGCTAATTTTTGTATTTTTAGTAGAGATGGGGTTTCACCAAGTTGGCCAGGATGGTCTCGATCTCTTGACCTTGTGATCTGCCCATCTTGGCCTCCCAAAGTGCTGGGATTACAGGCATGAGCCACGGCGCCTGGTTGATTTCCCTGGTTTTCTTCTAGAAATTTTAGTTTCATGTTCTACTTTTAGGTCTATGTTCCATTTCTTTTGTTTTTTTTGAGATAGGGTCTCACTCTGTTGCCCAGGCTGGAGTGCAGTAGCGTGATCTTGGCTCACTGCAACCACCCTCTCCAGGGTTCAAGCGATTCTTGTGCCTCAGCCTCCCAAGTAGCTGGGACTACAGGCACACACCACCATGCCCAGCTTATTTTTGTATTTTTAGTAGGGACAGGTTTTTGCGATGTTGGCCAGGTTAGTCTCGAACTCCTGGTCTCAAACGATCTGCCCGCCTCAGCCTCCCAAATTGCTGAGATTACAGGCACGAGCCACTGCGCCCGGTTGTATGATCCATTTTGAGCTAATTTTTATAGAAGGCACAAGGAATGGATGAAAGATTGTTTCTGCAATACATTCAATATCACTTATTGAAGACTATCTTATCTCCATTGAATTGCCTTTGCACTGTCAACAATCAACTATATTTGTGTGGGTCTACTTTTGGGCTCTATTGTTCATCGACATACATGTCTATCCTTTTTCCAACAATACGACATTCGTTACTGTGTCTTTATAGTGAGTCCAAATCAGGTAGTGACTCTTCCAATTTTCTTCTATTACAAAATTGTTATGGCATAATTTGCCTTCCCATATACATTTTATTTTTTTAAATGACTGATTGGTTATGTTGCCCAGGTTGGCCTTGAACACATAGCCTCACCTCCTCAAGCACCAGGGCAACTGGCCTGAGCCACTAGAGCACCCCAATTTTATTACCTTTATTTAGAGACAAGGTCTTACTACGTTGTCCAGACTGGCCTGGACACCCTGGACTCCAGTGATCCTCCCATCTTAGCCTCCTCAATAGCTGGAACTATAGGTGAGTGCCACTCCAGCACTCCACATATATTTTATAGAATATTGTGGATATTCTATAATTTGCCTTCCCACATTTTATAATATTCTGTATTTTACAGTATAGATCTTGTGGATATTTACAAAAAAGCCTATTGGATTGACTGAAAATGTGACCCTCTAGACCAAATGCGAAACTTAGATTTGTTCTAGTCCACGAACCATGGCACCTCTTTTCATCTAGGTCTGATTTTTTTGTTTTGTAGCTTCAGCACTTAGGTATTGCACCTAGTTGTTAGTCCCTTTGTATCCATGGGGGTTGGTTCCAGGACTCCATTCTCCCTTGCAAATACCCAAACCCTCAGATGCTCAAGTCCCTTTAAAGTGATGTAGTTTTTGCATATAACCTATGGACTTCATCTTGTACTTTGTCATCTCCACATTACTCATCTAGTACAGTGCTATGTAGATAGTTGTCATACTGCAGTTTAGGGAATGAAAAATCTGTACATACTCAGTACAGACCCAATCACTGTAGGCCTAACATTTTTGAACTGCAGTTGTTTGAATGTGTAGATGCGAAAACCCAGATACGACTGACTGTATTTTCTTAGCTATACCTAAGTATTTCTTTGGGTAGAGAGGTAGTGAGGTTAGTGTGCTCAGCTTTAAGTGTCTGCTCTTTCCCCGCTTAGATCTTTTATTTCCTCAGTGATGTGTAGTTCTCAGCATAGGAATTCCATTCATACTGTTAGATGTAGTATACCTTAGTTTTGGGGGTCTGTTTAGCTTTACATCCGAGAACAATTGTAGGAGCATATTACTGAGAACTTTCCCTCTTCCCAACTGACTATCTTGGTTCTTTATTTAGGTTGTGAAATCTGACAGCATGGTGGGACAATATCTAGAACAGGTGAAGGGGCTCTGAATTCAACTGGGCTTCACAGGAATGTGTTGAGAGCGTCTGACTGCTTCACACTATGAAATTACCTGAGGAAAACGCTCAGATTCCTACACACAGAGCTGCTGCTAAGGATACACGACACACATTTGGAGTTCCAGTGGGCTTTTATTGAGATAAATTAACAAAAATCAAGATTTTACCATGTTTTTTGAACCTTATAAACTCAACAGACTCTGATCCATATGAGTACATACAACATAACACATCCCAACAAAAACACAGCCCCACTGGAACATCTGCCAATTAACAGAAAGCCAATTTTCCCTTTCCCCAATGTTTCCGAAATTTTGAGTTCCCACTGTTCACTTCTCAGTGGAACTGGTCCCTTGTGGCTAGGGACACTGGAATTCTCTACCATTTTTACTTGAGAAAAAACTAATTTTTTTTTCCTGTTTCAAAAAAGGGAACAGTGACTTTGTTTTCTCCAGGCGCCCCATCCCCCATAACCAATGGTTAAAATACAGCAGCCTGTCTGTATCTCAATAACCCAGCCCTACCCCCTCCCTTGCCCAGCACTGTCTACTGGAGAATTTAAATACACTTCTGTTGGAACCTGTCAGCTGTGGAGGGGCAGAGTCCAGGTGCCAGGCTAGCTCCCTCTGACCTCATGAACTGTGACAACCTTTGGACACTTAACTCTTTACCCCAAAGATGAGTTTTTAGATGACAAAGGAGAGTAGATTTTCTTTGGGAGTTTTAAAAAACTATCTTTAGAGATATAAAGTACACCTACAATCTCACAGAAGTCCACTGAAGTTCATCAAAAAGCTGACTTACTTCAGCTCTCATGAGGCCAGTAATTTTGATAAAGGTATTTGGCAAGAAAATGATTCCACAGTAACAAATTTAAAGACACCTAGAACACTGAAAAAATAGCAACTTAAAATAACATGGCTTGATTCCCAAGAACTTATTTCATTTTTTGTTACTCATCTAGAAGGTCAGGAGTGTGGCTAAAGGCAGTTTCTGATGAGGTTATGAGCTTCCAAAGTGTTTCTAAATCCTTAGGGCAGACACCCTCCCTTTTGGGGGCAAAGTACCCTCCCTCCCACCCTAATTAAAAGCAAAACAAAACAAAACAAAAACCCCAAAAAACCAAAAAATTAAAAAAAAAAAGTCATCAGAATGAGATGTTTTGATTCCAAAAACTTACACTCAAGGCTTTGGCCGTGTTGTCTTGTTTGAACCAAGCATGATGGTATCGAGCACAAAGCACGTGGCAAAGGAAAGATGCTCCCATCTCATTCTGAAAACAAATACTGATAACCAAGCCCACCCCCCAACCCTCTGGGGCCAACCCATTTTATGCCGCTGGGACCAACTTGAAATAATTTAAGAGGTATATTTAGGTTTCCCTCTCCCTTACTTCCATGAAATCAACTTATTCCATTCCTAAGGGAAAGGCAAAAGTCTCTATCCCCATCAGAATATATGGGGAAAGGAAAAACATAGGCCTAAAGTTGGCAAGGTGTGTAACAGTCCATGGCCCATTACACAACTATACAACCAAAGGCTAAACCACGAGTTGCAGTTTTAGCATTAAAAATAGGGGTAGTTCTCATCCGAATGAGCCACTGGAAAATATTACCATTACCTTAAAAAAACACATACCCAATATTGGAAAGAAGCGAAAACAACTTCCAATAGTAACAATGCTCCTTATTATGAGGGACCAAAAAAGAAAAAAAAAGACCAGGCTTTGACCTAGTCCTTAGAGCATCTTTCCATTTCACAATTCCTATTCAAGAGTCAACACCAAAACTGGACAGCTGCCTCTACAAGACTGTGTCCAGTAGTGGTGTCCCAGATAGTTTAAGTGCCACTCCTCATTAGAGGCTATACTTCAGTAATACTTGCAATTTTAAGTCTGTGCTTTAAGAGGGACCCACAGGCATGTGGCACCAGGCAGAGCAGTCTGAAGTTGGCAAAGGAGACTGCACTTTTTGTTTAGTCACCCACATGGTCTCTAGCGAGATACAGAATTGCATTTACACTCTTTTCTTCTATATGAATGATCCCTCTTATCTCGCAAGAGGTGGGGGAGAAAGAGAGCTGCATCGGTACAAGGGCAAGATTTTTTTGGTCAAAAGTTGACACCTTTTAAATTCCCTCTCCCACCCCTCCCTGGAAAAATGTTACTTCCTTAATTAGGGTTTCTATTTAGTAACCAAAACTGACTGGACAGAACATATGAGACTTGGGTTTTTTGGGTTTGTACCGTGCAGCTCTTGCTACAGTTGTTAAGGAATTAGGGCTCTGTCCAATCAGGAGGCATCTGTAGGATTTTGATCTCCAAGTAATTGTGGGTGAGTCATAAATAGTTTGCTCAGCAGTAGGCAGAGTCAAAAAAGCAACTTCAAGTAATTGATTTCTTTGTCCAGAAGAGTTAAAACATTAATGTATATGCAGGACTTCTTTGTAATATTTTAGGGTTTTCAAAAACAATGAAATATAGAAATCAATTTTTTTTTCTCCCTTTCCCGATGCCTCCTGATTGACCTAGTACACTGGGTTAAAAGGGAATTAAAAACATTAAAAAAAAAAAAGTTCACTGGTTTTGATTTATCTCACTCCTTTTGCCTGGAGATCAGGCCAAACATCAAGCATGTTGGGAGGGGCACAATTTAAAGCAACACTATTGACTGTAAAGCATTTGCCAGCAATTTACAGTGCAAAATGACAGAAAACGATTCTTTTCACAACGCAAGAGAATGGCAAGCAGCTTTCTGTAGCATGAAAGTTAACAGCTCTTACTTAGGTTGCCCATTCCTGCAAAAGCTTATGTATCAAGGTGGGCAGAGGGCAACACATTTAAACACTACAGGAAATGATCCACAGAAAATTAAGCTCCAGAACTGCTAACGTTACCAAAGCTGGTACTGGCTAATATTCTGAAATAAAATCTGTGCTTTATATATAGACTGCTCAACGACACTGCCACTCAACAGCATTCCCACACTGCAAGGTAGATTAATCTTTGCCCCCTTTTGCAGAGCTTGAAATAGTCCTCAAACTTTTAGAAAGGGGGAAGCAAAATTAGAGCTTCTAAAAAAAATCTTGAATTATCAGTATTTTGAAGCTTCCTTGCTCTCTCTGGTAAACCTACTCCAAAGGTACTAGATGAGACAGTGTGGCAGCACACAGTACACCCCAGATTTCTGGGTCCCTTTCCTAACACAGGGTACCATAGAAATCTGCTCTCTACAACAAGAAGTACTTTCTAGAATTTAGTGTTGCATAAAACTGAGCCCCTCTCATCTTTAGCTGCTCCCATAATCACTCTAATCCCCTTAATCCCAGCAACCTTCATCCAAAAAAAAAATATATATATGTATATATATATATATATGAACCCAGAAAAAAACTTATTTACAAAGTTTATACAAGTATACACACCCAATTTTCTATGGGACACGCTTTGCCACAGAGGAAAGAGGCTCAAGGCTCTGACATGTCTACACATCAAGTGCCATACTGCTACTGGAGGCGCGTGTAAACCAGTCTTTAGTGTCTGCTATAGAGCACAAAGGCTTGTCATATGGCTCCTGCAATGATAGACTGCTCTTTCCTCTGGGAGCGATGATGTTTTATCTACTCAGCCCAGAAGAAATTTTTACCTGGGATTGTTTTTAAATGCATGTATTTACAGTGCGGATGAACTGCGGTTGCATTATCAACTCCTCCACATAAAGAAAAAGAAAATGGTGTTTAACATTACTAGTAAGTTTCACCTTCTAGCCCTGGGCTTGAGTATTGGGTAGAAAGGGAAGAGACTTCAACTTGAAACCAAATGAAAAGACAAAATTTTCTGAAAGAAAAAGAAAAAAGGAAAGAGTTACTATTGTTGATTCCTTGGGCTGTCTAAAAGATGATACTCTGAATGGTCTCATAGCATAAGGCACTTCGCACAAATAAGTAGTAAGCTCTTCAGGCTTAAAAAACGGATGAGTAATCAGGGAGAAGTTGAAATGCACTCGAGAGTCAGCTGTTGGAGAACTTTGAAATCATAGACAAGCTTGTGTGTTCATTAAGATTCTTCTCTTTTTAGGGTTTCTCCCCTTCTCTTCTTTCTTTTCCTTGTCCCCTTTCCCCAGAAAACATTTTTTAAAAACCAGCAGTTAGTGCAACTAATGTTCAGTCAGCACACAGTGCAAACAAGTGGAACAAAAAGGTATATTCCTTCTTTTCAGCCTTTTTCTCTTTACCAGTTAAAAAAAGAAAAAATGTCTGAGCTCCTTTAAGTCTTCATAGTTCCAAAATAAAAGATGAAAAACCCACAAAGAGAAGAGCATTCCCCCCAAAACGATGTGTCACAGATCCAAACGAGCCTTCTGTAAGTTTGTCAAAGCCTACAGAAAAAGGGAATAAAAATTAACATTTTGAAAGCAACACAAACTAGGATACATATTTTCACAGTCCTCATCCCAAATGCTCTTTTCTAGTGGTTTCTACTGACCCTATGCCTATTATAGAATCTGCTGGTTATAGGATTAAAGAATTTCTGGGCTGGGTACAGTGGTGCACACCTGTAATCGCAGCAGTTTGGGAGACTGAGGCGGGTGAATCACGAGGTCAGGAGTTCAAGACCATTCTGGCCAACATGGTGAAACCCCATCTCTACTAAAAAAAATATAGAAATTAGCTGGGCTTGGTGGCATGTTGCCTGTAATCCCAGCTACTGGGAAGGTTGAGGCAGAAGAATTGCTTGAACCCGGGAGGTGGAGGTGACAGTGAGCCAAGATTGCGCCACTGCACTCTGGCCTACGCAACAAGAGCTGAAATTCCGTCTCAAAAAAAAAAAGGAGGGGGAGAAGAAAAAAAAAAATTTAAGTAACAACAGATTACTTAAATAGGTAAGATGTTCACCTATAATTTGGAAACTAAGATTTGTCAAATATAATTTTCCAAAACACTGAAACAACCTACCTTGCTTAAAGCTCAGCCTTGTTCTGTCCATTTCTAACTAGAGCCCAATAGCCATCAAAAGATATAGAGGCAGGGCATAGTGGCTCATACCTATAATCCTAGCAATTTGGGAGGCCAAGATAGAAGGATTACTTGAGCCTAGGAGTTTGAAACCAGCCTGGGCAACGGACTGAGTGAGACCCCATCTTAATAAAAATAAAAAAAGAAAAGATGGAGGACAGGTTGTACAGGAAATCAGGGTGGGTTATTTATTTATCTATTTATTTATTTTTGAGACGGAGTTCCACTCTTATTGCCCAGGCTGGAGTGTAATAGCTCGACCTCGGCTCGCTGCAACCTTGGCTCATTGCAACCTCTGCCTCCCAGGTTCAAGCAATTCTTTTGCCTCAGCCTCCCAAGTAGCTGAGATTACAAACGATCACCACCACACCTGGCTAATTTTTTGTATTTTTAGTAGAGAAAGGTTTCACCATGTTTGCCATGTTGGTCTCGAACTCCTGACCTCAGGTGATCTGCCCACCTCGGCTTCCCAAAGTGCTGGGATTAGAGGCATGAGCCACCGTGCCCGGATAGAGTGGGTATTTTTAAGAAGATAGCCATCCTCATAATCTCATTAAATACTTGGTAGTAAGGTATTATGGATAATTTTACCAGAGTTATTAATGTACTTATTGGAAATCAAGAGTAGGCTGGGCGAGGTGGCTCTCCTGTAACCCCAACACTTTGGGAGGCTGAGGCTGTCAGATCAAAAGGTCAGGAGTTTCAGACCAGCCTCACCAGCATGGTGACACCCCGTCTCTTCTCAAACTACAAAAAATTAGCCAAGCATGGTGGTGCAGGCCTGCTCCTAGCTACTCAGGTGGCTGAGGTAGCAGAATTGCTTGAACCCAGGAGGTGGAGGGTGTAGTGAGCCAAGATGGTGCCACTGTACTCCAGCCTGGGTTTGAGAGTAAGATTCCATCTCAAAAAAATTAATTAATTGGCCGGGCGTGGTGGCTCACTCCTGTAATCCAAGCACTTTGGAGGCCAAGGCAGGCGGATCACCTGAGGTCGGGAGTTCAAGATCAGCCTGACCAACATGGTGAAACCCCGTCTTTAAAAAAAAAAAAAAAAAAAAAAATAGGCCGGGCGCGGTGGCTCATGCCTGTAATACCAGCACTTTGGGAGGCCGAGGCGGGTGGATCACGAGGTCAAGAGATCGAGACCATCCTGGTCAACATGGTGAAACCTCGTCTCTACTAAAAATACAAAAATTAGCCGGGCATGGTGGCACGTGCCTGTAGTCCCAGCTACTCGGGAGGCTGAGGCAGGAGAATTGCTTGAACCCAGGAGGCGGAAGTTGTGGTGAGCCGAGATCACGCCATTGCACTGCAGCCTGGGTAACAAGAGCAAAACTCTGTCTCAAAATAAAATAAAATAAAATAAAAAAATAAAAAAAATAAAAATAATTAATTAAAAATAAAAAGAAATTAAGAATAAATGCTAAAAACATCTTATATTTTCAGAAATGTAAATACTTTCATATTCAAAATTGCTGGCAGGGCGTGGTGGCTCATGCCTATCATCCCGGCACTTTAGGAGGCTGAGTTGGGTGTATCACTTGAGGTCAGGAATTCGAGACCAGCCTGGCCAACGTGGTGAAACCCCATCTCTACTAAAAAATACAAAAATTAGCCAGGCACGGTGGAACACGTCTGTAATTCCAGCTACTTGGGAGACTGAGGCACACCAGAACGGCCTGAACCCCAGAGGCAGAGATTCCAGTAAGCCGTGATCGTGCTACTGTACTCCAGCC
Organism: Alouatta palliata; assembly: GCA_004027835.1. Taxonomy (NCBI): domain Eukaryota; kingdom Metazoa; phylum Chordata; class Mammalia; order Primates; family Atelidae; genus Alouatta; species Alouatta palliata. The sequence continues at coordinate 13,260 of PVKV010036859.1, forward strand.
TGAGCAATACAGCAAGACTGTCTCAAAAAATGAAAACAACAAAAACCCCACAAAACTGCCACAAAAGGCCAGGCAGGTGGCTCATGCCTGTAATCCCGACACTTTGGGAGGCCAAGGCAGGAAGATTGCTTGAGTTCAGGAGTTCGAGACTAGCCTGCACAACAAAGACAGACCTCTACTCTACCAAAAATTTAAAAAATTAGCCAAGTGTAGTGGTATGTATGTACCTACAGTTCCAGCTACTCAGGAAGCTAAGGTAGGAGTCCAGGAGAACTAGGCTGCCAGTGAGCTATGACTGCACCACTGCACTCCAGCCTGGATGACAGAGTGAGACCCTGTCTCAAAAAGAAAAACAAGTTGCTGAAAAAATCTTCTTTTTTGCTTTCATTATTTTAGGACTCGGAATGTTTTAAGTACTTGCTAATCTATCTCATTATTCAGGAAGCTGCATTCAAGAACATTTATAGATTCTCTAATGAGACTTCAACCACCCAGAAGAGAGATTTACTGTCATTTATGTCAGTGGGTATCTTTACCCTTTATTGCTATTATATATTGTGTGACATCAAATTTCCCCCAGGAAAGAAGATTTTGATTTCCTTCATTTAAAGGTTTCTCTTAGCTATTCTGTCAGGGACATACATGCTTGTTAAGGTTTCTCATCTTCTACAGGCTCGCTGTGGTATTCTGCCACATACAGGCTCTTGTCAATGTTGCTTGGAATAGGTTTAATTTCTGTTCCCAGCTGCTCCTCAATACTTTTCAGGTTGAAGCGATCATCATATGTGATCAAGTTGATGGCTAAGCCAAGATGACCAAAGCGACCTAATAAAAAATTTGTTTAAAAATTAATTTTAATGAATAAAATCTGAAAATCAATGCAAATCATGCAAATTGTGTAAGTCAAGTAGTGGCAAAACCACACAGGATTGATAATTCTGTTCAGTGCTATTCTTAGTATGCAAACAACTTCTTTATTTTTATTTTATTTTATTTTGTTCCAAGAACTAGGAAAACAACTTCTTAACGCTCTTCAAACACGCGTTTTCCTACAATTTTAGGTTTTGCAACCCCAAAGTAGTACTTTATCTTTTTCAAATGACAAAATGGCTCCTCATCTGTATCAAAAGTTGCCATAAAATACAAACTAAACTATAGTCACACATCATACCACCTAATGAGTAAAGTTCTCATGTGTTAATTTCATCTCAAATTAAGCAAAGTTATTTTAACTTTTCTTAATAAATGTTCCAGAAGAATTAGAAATTAGTCTTAAATACCAAACAACTGAATTAGTGTTAATTCACTATTCTCATAGCTACTGAACTCTGTATCACAAAGGAACAAAATTTAGTGATTACATGTCTCAAAAAAGAACTTCTGGTAAGAATATGACCTCCTTTTCCTCACCTGATCTTCCAATACGATGGAGATAGGTCTCTGCCAGCTTTGGGAAATCAAAGTTTATTACCACATTCACAGCTTGTATATCAATACCTCGGGTAAACAGATCTTAAAAAGAAAAAGATGATTTTTATTTTGTCTTTCAATTAGAAATGCTTCTCAGTATAATACTCTTTATACACATTCCTAGCATTACCTAATTATCTATTTCTAGCCTAATCTATTAATTTCATTTAGTTATTCAAATGCATTTACAAATTACTGGCATTACCTTTGATAATCACATTATCATAAATAACTTTCTGCTCACAAGTTGCTTCTTTCCAGTAACTGTAAACAAGTTTTAAAAAATGGTCTGGCCGGGCGCGGTGGCTCACGCCTGTAATCCCAGCACTTTGGGAGGCCGAGGCGGGTAGATCACGAGGTCAAGAGATCGAGACCATCCTGGTCAACATGGTGAAACCCCGTCTCTACTAAAAATACAAAAATTAGCTGGGCATGGTGGCATGTGCCTGTAGTCCCAGCTACTCGGGAGGCTGAGGCAGGAAAATTGCTTGAACCCAGGAGGCGGAGGTTGCGGTGAGCCGAGATCACGCCATTGCACTCCAGCCTGGGTAACAAGAGCAAAACACCGTCTCAAAAAAAAAAAAAAAAAAAAAAA
>PVKV010036860.1:0-15325 GCA_004027835.1 Alouatta palliata
CAATATGGTGAAACCCTGTCTCTACTAAAAACATAAAAATTAGCCAGACATGGTGGCACATGCCTGTAATCCCAGCTACTCAGGAGGCTGAGGCAAGAAAATTGCTTGAACCTGGGAGACAGAGGTTGCAGTGAGCTGACATCACTCCACTGCACAACAGCCTGGGCGACAGAGCAAGACTCCATCTCAAAAAAAAAAGACAAAATGTTAGCACTGGGGAAGCTGGGCAAACTGCACAGGGGATCAGGGTTCTCATATTTTCTCAAGGTCCGAGAAATCCACGCAACACCTAGCACAGAGCCCCTCACCTCATAGATTCTCAGTGAAGCCTGAGAATTCCCAAATTGGGGTTGATGATGTCACCTGATGGAGTAGGCATGAATGATGATCAGGATCTTCATCAACAGATACCTGGGAGGGTTTTGGTTGTCTGCTACTGCGCTTTCCCAAGGACAGTCTTCCCTGAGAAGACCGTGGGCATACGCTGCCCGTACATGCTCTGCTGTGGTCACGCACACACGTCACACGCACAACTGCAAACACTGCGTCCTTACTATGGTGCTGCGGGAGTCCCAGGTGATGGTTCTCATGGCAACCATCAGAGAGCCACTTCCCTATGTCCTCGAAAAATCACTGGATATGACTCAGGTTCACAATCCAACTTCTGTGGGGCGTGTGCTTCTTTCTCGTATTCATCTTTCAGCTTATCATTCAGCTCATCGTGGCTACAATTTGATAAATGATCAATGTTGTTTAGTCTTAAAGGGCCCTATACTGTGTTAATCTATAACTCTAGATGAAAAATGAATGCATTTCATTCAGTTAACCGAAAGTGGAGCATTTCCTATCTACAAGGCACTAAATGGGACTTTCTAGGGGAAACAAAGATGAATCATGGTGCCTGTTCTCAGGCAGCTGACAATGGCACAGGGAAGGTCTTTGTGCCAGTTCTATAGCAGAAGACTGGCTTTGGAAAGAGCTGTTAGTGGGTACTTATACCCACTGCCGGTATTGTAGCCCCCATAAGTCACGCAACCCAAACACCACCCCCCGCCCCCAGCAGTGCAGCACCCAGTATCTTCAACAGCCTTCCACCGCCCAGAAGGCACCTCCCCCGCCCCTACCACAGGCAACACAGCCCCAGGCAATACCGCACCAATACCACTTGACAGTGCAGCCCAGGAGAGCCCCAACTCCTCCCCCACACCACATGGCGGCAGTGATGCTCCAGATAGCGCCCCCAACTCGTCCCCTTCTACAAGCAGTGCAGCCCTACATAGGGCCCCAAAGCGCTCCCCCATGCCCCTGTCCCTGGCAGCGCCCCCCCCCACCAGCTGCAGGCAGTCCAGGACGCCACAGCACCGCCAACCACCCCCACCTACCGCAAGCAATGCAGCCTCCATAGGGCAACCAACCTGCCCAGCCTCCACCAGCAATGCAACCCCTACGTCAGTCCCATCCAACCCTACCCACGGACAGTCCAGCCGCAGGCAGCCCTGGATACCTCCCCATACTCGAAGCGTGGGCCTGACACCCTGGATAGCACCCTCCCCCACCACAGGCAGTGTAGCCTCAGCACCCGGAACCACTCCCCACCAGGGGTAGTGCAGCCCCGGACAGCACACTTACCCTGCCGCCTTTCTACCACTCCAGCGGAGCTGCAGTCTGCGTTGATGGCGTTGATGCTACCAACGGCAAGGAGGCGAGCAGCGGTGCTGCAGGCTGTGGCCTGTGACATCCCCCTGCTCTTCTAAGCAGCGGAATGGAACTGCTGAGCAACCAGATACCGAAGAGCCTGGACTACACTGACTCCCTTTCGAAATGCTTTATATATTGAGGTCTTGGAAAGGCGCTACTCTGATTGGGCTTTATTTTCATGCTCTGATTGGTTGCCTAAGACCTGCTCTCATCCAATCAGATCACGTTAATAAAGTCCAATCAGAGTAGGCCTAGAGGTTTTTCTCTCACCCAATGAATACATGCGTGGCAGGAACCTCAGTTCCACGCCCTCAGTATATAAACTGCCGGAGCGTGAGGCCTTGATTATTCTGGGATGCTCCGTGCTGGCGTAGAGAAGGTGGATGAGGGCAGCCATCTGCTACTCGCTAGGGACTGGAGCCTATGGCTCCGGGGCTCATCTCGCTGCGGTTGTTGACGGCACCGGAGACGCCAGAGCGATAGGAGGGTGGCCGGCAGCAGGAGTTGCTGCTGCCTGGCTAGAGCAGAAGAGGAACCCACCTGCCCCATGCTGGAGGCTGGAGCTTGGAGCCTGGAACCCACGCGGCTAGCCTCGCTGGGGTTGTTGGTGGCCACGGAGACTGCAGCCGACCAGAGCGGTACGAGGGGAAAATAGTTTTGGGATAGACTGAGGAATAAAGAGAGTGGTGAGTGCCAGAGGGAAAAAGAGGATGGTGAACCGGAGAAAGAATTGCAAAAGATGGTGGGAAAAATGTTTTTGGGTGGATGGAGAGGGAAAAGAGCTGTGAGCAGCTGGAGTGGGGAGAAGGCTTTGGGCACAGATGGGGGAAAATGTTTTGGGGTAGATGGAGTACCAAAAGAGGGTGATGAGAGCAGGAAGGGGGAAAAGGAGGGTGAGGGGGAGAGGCAAAGAAATGATGGCAGATAGTGGCGAGGTAGATGGATGGGGAAAAGGGTGGTGAGCGGGAGAGTAGAGAAGGCTTTGCGAAAAGACGGTGGGGAAAAATGGTGGGGAAAAAGTTTGGGATAGAGAAAGAAAAGACAGAGAAAGAAAAAGGGTGACGAGAGAGGGGGCCAAAGGCAGTTGGGAAAAGATGGCTGGGAAGTAATTGTGGGGAACACAGATTTGGGGTAGATCTTTTACTGATTTTTTAATCAGATTATTTGTGTTTTTGAGTAGTCTGAGTTGTTTATATATTCTGTATATTAACCCCTTACCTGATGGATAGTTTGCAAATGGCTTTTTCCATTCTCTGGATTGTTTCTTCATTCTATTGATTGCTTCCTCTGCTTTGCAGAAGCTTTTAAGTTGAATGTAATTGTGTTTGTGCGTTTCTGCTTTTATCGCTTGTGCTTTTGAAGTGTATTTGAAAATTCCATGTTGCAACCAATTTTGTGAAGCATTTATTCTGAGTTTTCTACTCTAGTAGTTTCTTAGTTTCAGGTTCTACATTTAAATCCTGATTTTGAGTTGATTTTGTTATATGGTAAGATAACGGTCTAGAGTTATTATTCTACATGGCAGGTGTTGGGGTTTCCTAGTGCATTTTATTGAAGAGATTGTCCTTCCCAAATCTATGTTCTTGGCACCTTTGTTAAAAATGAGTTGACTGTAAATGTGTGAATTTATCTCTGAGTTCTGTGTTTAATTTGTTTACATCTGTCTGTCATTCGTCTGTGTATGCCTGTCTCTGTCTCTTTCTCTCCCCAGCCCATTTTTTTAGCTAGCACCACACTGTTTCAGTTACTATAGAGTTGTAGTATATTTTGAAATCAGGTAATGTGAGGCCTCCAGATTTTTTCTTTATTCAACTTGCTTTTGTTTTATCTAAGATACTATAAATTTCCACGTGAATTTTAGGATTTTTTTCTACTATAAAAAAATGTTTTGTAATTGAATATGGATTGCATTGATTCTGTAGATAACATTGTGTGATATTCTTGTGCATGGACATGGGATATCTTTTTATTTACTTAGGTCTGCTTTAATAGCTTTTATCTATGTTTCATAGATTTTAATGTGAGATCTTTCACCTTTTTGGTTAAGTTTATCCCTAGGTGTCATTTTTTTTGAAATGGGTAGCTACTGTAATGAAATAACTTTGATTTCTCTTTTAAATGTTTCACTATTGGTGCATGGGTGTGCTACTCATTTTTGCATATTGATATTGTATCTTGCAACTTTACTAAACTTATTATTTCTAGTAGGTTTACTTGTGGAATCTTTAGAATTTTCTCTGTAAGTAATCATGTCACCTGCAAACAAAGACAATTTGACTTTTTTGCTTCCAGATTGGATGCCTTGTATTGCCTGCTCCTGTGTAATTGTTCTAGCTAGGTCTTCCAGTACTGTGATGGATGAAAGTGGTGAAAGCAGCCACACTTGTTCCAGATTTTGGAGGAACAGCTTTTAACTTTTCCCTATTGATTACGATGTTAGCTGTTAGTCATTTACAACATTTATTCTGCTGAGATATTTGCTTCTGTACTTACTTTGTTGAGTTTTTATCATGAAGGAATGTTGAATTTTGTTTTTTACAGCATCTACTGAAATTATGATAGGGTTTTTGTTTTTGATTCCCTAAATGTAGTATATCACATTTACTTGTGTTTATTATCCTCATATTCCTTAGTGAAATCCACTTGATCATGGCTGATCTTTTTATTGTGTTTTCAAATGCAGTTTTCCTCAAGTATTTGTTGAAGATTTTTTGCATCTGTGTTCATTGGGGATATTTGACTGTGGTTTTCTTTTTGTGCTGTGTTTTGGTCTGGTCTTCGTACCAGGGTAATGCTGGCCTCATAGAACAGGTTTGGAAATATTTCTTCCTGTTCATTTTTTGGGGAATATTGTGCGTAAAATTGGTATAAGTTCTTTTGAAAGTGGTAGAATTTACAGTAAAACTGGAATTCTTGTGTTTTCCTTTGACTGGAGACTTATTACTGCTTTAATTGCATCTGATTATTGCTCTGTTCTGGTTTTTTACTTCTTTATCATTCTATCTTAAGACTTGTGTTATGTGTCCAGAAATGTATTGATTTCTCCCAGATTTTTCAACTTTTTAATATGTAGGCGTTTTTAATAATCTCTTAGGACTCTTTGTATTTCTGTTACCAATTGTAATGTCTCCTTTTTTTTTTTTATCTATGATTTTATTTCAGTTTTCTTTCTCTTAGTCTAAAACCTATCTGCTGGGTGCGGTGGCTCACCTCTGTGATTCTAGCATTTTGGGAGGCCGAGGCAAGTGAATCACCTGAGGTCAGGAGTTTGAGACCAGGCTGGACAACACAGGGAAATCACGTCTCTACCAAAAATGCAAAAAAATATTAGCTGGGGATGGTGGTGGGCGCCTGTAATCCCAGCTACCAGGGGAGGCTGAGGCAGGAGAATCACTTGAATCCGGGAGGTGGAGATTGCAGTGAGCAAAGATCCAGCCTGGGCAACAAGAGCAAAAAACTGTCTCAAAAAAACAAAATCTTGTCAATTCTGATTTTTTTTTTTTTTTTTGAAAAAACCCTCAGCCCTGTGTTTTATGAATTTTTTTTCTAGTTTAAATTTTTAAACTTTCTTCTCTAATCTTTATTACGTATTTCTACTATTTTTAGCATTTGAATTTTTTTTTCCCTCATTACTTGAACTGGAGGATCAGGTTGGCTGTTTGAGATCTTTCTGTGTTTCTAAGGTAGGCATTTGTAGCTTATATACACTTTTCCTCTTACAACTGCTTTTGCTGCATCCTACAGGTTTTGTTCTGTTGTGTTTCTATTTTTATTTGTTATAGTGAATTTTTAGTTTCCTTTTTATCTTCTTCATTAATTGTTCATGGGTATGTATTTTAATTTCCATATATTTGTACAGTTTTTAAAGTTCCTTTGTTATTGATTTCTTCTAGTATTCCACTGTGGTCAGAAAAGATACTTGATACGATTTCAGTTTTTAAAAATGTGACTTGTTTTTCAGCCTAACACAGAGTCAGTTCTGGAGAATAATCCATGAGTTACTGAATAGAACGTGCATTGTGCAGTTGTTGAGTGGAAAGCTGTGTAAATGCCTGTTAGGTCCATTTGGTAGAGCGTACAGTTTAACCGGTGATTTTTAGATGTCTAGATGATCCGTCCGTTGATAATAGTGAAGTGCTGAGGTACTCTGTTACTGTACTACAGTCTATCCTTTCAGGTGTGTTAATATTTGCTGCTTTATTTAGATGCTAGAGTGTTGGTTGCATATGTACTTGTAACTGTTTACTGCTGTGTTGACGTCTTTCCTGTTATATAATTATTTATTTTGTTGACGTCTTTCCTATTATATAATTATTTATTTTTTTCTTTTTTTGACATAAAATCTATTTCATCTGATGTAAGTATAGCTACTCCTGCTTTTTTTGTTGTTTGTTTCATTTGTATGGGATACTTTTTATCATCCCTTCACTTTCAGTCTGTGTAATGTGTGTGTAGGTGAACTGAGTTTCTTGTAGGCAGTATGCAGTTGGGTCTTGTCTTTTAATCCATCCAGCAGCTCTGTCCTAACTGGAGAATTGAATTTATTTATAGTCAAGGTTATTAACAAGTAAAAACATGCTGCCATTTTTTACTTGTTTTCTGGTTGTTTTGCTACTCTCCTTTTTGTTCTCTTTCTTCTCTTTCTTCCTTTTCCTTCCTCCTTCCCTTCCTTTCTGTCTTTACTTGTAGTAAGGTAATTTTCTCTGGTAGTGTGTTTTAATGCCTTGCTTTTTATTTTTAGGGTGTCTATGACCGATTTTTGTTTTCTGGTTACCATGAGACTAAACAGCATAATTATAACAAGTTACTTTAAACTGAAGAAAACTTAAGTTTGATTGGTCCCAGCTACTCAGGGGGCTGAGGTGGGAGGATCACTACTGGGGAGGCAGAGGATGTGGTAAGCTGAGATCATGCCACTGCACTGCTGCCTGGGTGACAGAGTGAGACCACATCTCAAAAAATAAATTTTAAAAATGCAATAGATTATAATGAATTCTGGTTGTACATTGTGAGATGATAATATATTAAAGGATACAGAAAAATGTGAAAATCATTCATGATCTCATTACCCAGAGATAACTACTTCTAATATTTGGGTACATATGCTTCCTAATTCATAACCCGCTCACTCTCTCTCACACACACACAAATGTAAACATAAAATGGATACATTTTATACACAGATGCAATTTTATTGTAACATTTAAAGAAACACAGCTTTGTAATTTTTAATTTAAAAATATTGTGATTATCTTTTGTGACTAATACTCATGTAAAATATTATACATCTTAGTTTTAAGATTTTGGTTCTCTTCTTTGGGGTGGTGGGTGCATTTCTTACTGAAATGGATCATCTCAGTGTCTTCATGATTTTCTTTCCTCCCCATATAGGCTGCTGCTTTTGGAAGGGGAGCCTGGATTTTCATCCTCTTTGCTTGGGGGGCAAACACATAACATCATGGAGTTAAGACACATTTGCCTGCACCAGATAGAAACACTGGCTCCAGTTCTGAAAATAAAGGTAATGTAAATATTTTTGTCCTGTGATTAATACTGAGATATAAATAAGGTGGTTTTAGATAATTGCAGCAAATGATATAGATGTAACTCTGCACAGCCACTTGGATCAAATGAACTAGGCACAGAGGCACAGAGAAAGAGAACCAACAGCCACATGCACATGACCCCCAGTGGGTCCTCAGAGCCACAGGGGTCCACATACAGACACAGGCAATTCAGGGGCTTGTAGGACGTTGTACCTGGACCATGAGAAATGAGCATGTATACAGGCCAGGTGCACAGACCACATGCAAGCTATTCAAAGGATGGGGATCCTGGGATCTCCCAAAGATCCTTGCATGGACTGTCCCCTCATACTCCCCCCAAGACACACCTCCCCCAGGTGCAAGAGCATGCACACAGCAGGAATGATCATACCCTGGCTGAGGCTCCACACACTGCCCCTCCCTGCAGTGGCCACTGCAGCTGGTAGAGGAAGGTGACATCAGGACAAACCATGGTGACAGGCAGCCTCCCATTGGTCCCGGCCTGAGCTGAACGATTTCTCATTCTGTTTATTTATCCCCCACCCCACCCCAGTCTGAGAAGGGGATGGAGAGACCTCTGATTGGCCCCCTTCCAAGCCCAGGCCTTAACCTTTATGGGGCCATGGCCCTTCCCCGCCTGACCACACCCTTTACTTCCTTCCAGTCCCCTCCACCACAGTCCTTCCCCCCACACCAGTTAGCCATTCTTACAGAAAAGGGCTGAGGGGGCCAGGCACAGTGGCTCAAGCCTGCAACCCCAGCACTTTGTGAGGCTAAGGCAAGAGGATTGCTTGAGACCAGGAGTTAAAGACTAGCCTGGCCAATACAGCAAGCCACCGACTCTACAAAAATAAATTAAAAAAAAATATCCAGGTGTGGTGGTGTGCACTTACAGTCCCAGCTACTTCAGAGGCTGAAGCAATAGGATTGCCTGAGCCCAGGAGTTCAAGGCTGCAGTGAGATATGATTGAGCCACTGCACTCTAGCCTGTGCACTCTCTCCAGAGAGAGACCTTGTCTCGAAAAAAAAGAGGAGGATGTTGGGGAAGAAGTTCTTTGCTATTGTAAACTGTGCTGCAATGAACATTCGTGTGCATGTGTGCTTATAGTAGAACGATTTATAATTCTTTGGTTATATACCCATTAATGGGATTGCTGGGTCAAATGGAATTTCTATTTCTAGGTCCTTGAGGAATTGACACACTGTCTTCCACAATGGTTGAACTAATTTACACTCCCACCAACAGTGTAAAAGTATTCCTATTTCTCCACATCCTCTCCAGCATCTGTTGTCTCCAGATTTTTTAATGATCACCGTTGTTCGTTTTTTTCTTGTAAATCTGTTTCAGTTCTTTGTAGATTCTGGATATCAGCCCTTTGTCAGATGGGTAGACTGCAAAAATTTTTTCCCATTCTGTTGGTTGCCAATTCACTCTTATAACTGTTCCTTTTGCTGTGCAGAAGCTGTGGAGTTTGATTAGGTCCCATTTGTCTATTTTGGCTTTTGTTGCCAATGCTTTTGGTGTTTTGGTCGTGAAGTCCTTGCCTACGCCTATGTCCTGAATGGTTTTGCCTAGATTTCCTTCTAAGGTTTTTATGGTGTTAGGTCTTATGTTTAAGTCTTTAATTCATCTGGAGTTAATTTTAGTGTAAGGTGTCAGGAAGGGGTCCAGTTTCTGTTTTCTGCACATGGCTAGCCAGTTTTCCCAACACCATTTATTAAACAGGGAATCCTTTCCCCATTGCTTGTTTTTGTCAGGTTTGTCAAAGATCGGATGCTTTGTAGATGTGTTATGCTGCCTCCGAGGCCTCTGTTCTGTTCCATTGGTCTATATCTCTGTTTTGGTACCAGTACCATGCTGTTTTGATGACTGTAGCCTTGTGGTATAGTTTGAAGTCCGGTAGTATGATGCGTCCGGCTTTGTTCTTTTTGCTTAGAATTGACTTGGCTATGTGGGCTCTCTTTTGGTTCCATATGAAGTTTAAGGTGGTTTTTTCCAGTTCTGTGAGGAAGGTCATTGGTAGCTTGATGGGGATAGCATTGAATCTGTAAATTACTTTGGGCAGCATGGCCATTTTCATGATATTGATTCTTCCTAGGCATGAACATGGAAAGTTTCTCCATCTTTTTGTGTCCTCTCTTATTTTGCTGAGCAGTGTTTGTAGTTCTCCTTGAAGAGGTCCTTTACATTCCTTGTTAGTTGTATTCTTAGGTATTTTATTCTCTTTGTAGCAATTATGAATGGCAGTTCTTTCTTGATTTGGCTGTCTTTAAGTCTGTTATTGGTGTATAGGAATGCTTGTGATTTTTGCACATTGATTTTGTATCCTGAGACTTTGCTGAAGTTGCTTATCAGTGTCAGGAGAGTTTGGGCTGAGACGATGGGGTCTTCTAGATATACAATCATGTCATCTGCAAATAGAGACAATTTGACTTCCTCCTTTCCTGTTTGAATGCCCTTTCTTTCTTTTTTTCTTACCTGATTGCTCTGGCTAGAAAGTCCAGTACTGTATTGAATAGGAGTGGTGAGAGAGGGTATCCTTGTCTAGTCCCAGATTTCAAAGGGAATGCTTCCAGTTTTTGCCCATTCAGTACGATATCGGCTGTTGGTTTGTCGTAAATAGCTTATATTATTTTGAGATTACATTCCGTCAATACCTAGTTTATTGAGGGTTTTTAGCATAAAGGGTTGTTGAATTTTATCAAAGGCCTTCTCTGCATCAATTGAGATAATCATGTGGTTTTTGTCTTTGGTTCTGTTTATGTGGTGAATTATGTTTATAGACTTTCGTATGTTGAACCAGCCTTGCATCCCCAGGATGAATCCTACTTGATCATGGCGGATAAGCTTTTTGATGTGCTGTTGCAATCAGTTTGCGAGTATTTGAAGTATTTGCCAGTATTGAAGATGTTTGCATCTATGTTCATCATGGATATTGGCGTGAAGTTTTCTTTCTTGCTGAGTCTCTGCCGGTTTTTGGTATTAGGATGATGTTGGTCTCATAAAATGATTTGGGAAGGATTCCCTCTTTTTGGATTGTTTGGCATAGTTTCAGAAGAAATGGTACCAGCTCCTCCTTGTATGTCTGGTAGAATTCGATTGTGAACCCATCTGGCCCTTGGCTTTTTTTGGGTGATAGGCTCTTAATTGCTGCCTCAACTTCAGACCTTGTTACTGGTCTATTCAGGGTTTCGACTTCTTCCTTGTTTAGGCTTGGGAGGATGCAAGTGTCCAGGAATTTATCGATTTCTTCCAGGTTTACTAGTTGATGTGCATAGAGTTGTTTGTAATAATCTCTGATGATGGTTTGAATTTCTGTGGAATCTGTGGTGATATACCCTTTATCATTTTTTATTGCATCTATTTGATTATTCTCTCTCTTCTTTTTTATTAATCTGGCTAGTGTTCTATTTTGTTGATCTTTTCAAAAAACCAGCTCCTGGATTTATTGATTTGAAGGGTTTTTTTGTGTGTCTGTCTCCTTCAGTTCTGCTCTGATGTTAGTTATTTCTTGTCTTCTGCTAGGTTTTGAGTTTTTTTGATCTTGCTCCTCTAGCTCTTTCAATTTTGACGATAGGGTATCGATTTTAGATCTCTCCGTGCTTCTCATGTGGGCATTTATTGCTATATATTTTCCTCTAGAGACTGTTTAAATGTGTCCCAGAGATTCTGGTATATTGTGTCTTCGTTCTCGTTGATTTTGAAGAACATCTTTATTTCTGCCTTCATTTCATTATTTATCCAGTCAACATTCAAGAGCCAGTTGTTCAGTTTCCATGAAGCTGTGCGGTTCTGAGTTAGTTTCTGAATTCTGAGTTCTAACTTGATTGCACTGTGGTCTGAGAGACGGTTTGTTATGATTTCTGTTCCTTTGTATTTGCTCAGGAGTGATTTACTTCCAATTACTTGGTCAGTTTTATAGTAGGAGCAATGTGGTGCTGAGAAGAATGTGTATTCTGTGGATTTGGGGTGGAGAGTTCTATAAATGTCTATTAGGTTTTCTTGGTCCAGGTCTGAGTTCAAGTCCTGGATATCCTTGTTAATTTTCTGTCTTGTTGATCTGTCTAATATGGACAATGGGGTGTTAAAGTCTCCCACTATTATTGTGTGGGAGTCTAAGTCTCTTTGTAAGTCATTAAGAACTTGTCTTATGTATCTGGGTTCTCCTGTATTGGGTGCGTATATATTTAGGATCGTTAGCTCTTCTTGTTGCATTGATCCTTTTACCATTATGTAATGTCCTTTTTTGTGTCTTTTGATCTTTGTTGGTTGAAAGTCTATTTTATCAGAGATGACAATTGCAACTCCTGCTATTTTTTGCTCTCCATTTGCTTCGTAAATCTTCCTCCATCCCTTTATTTTGAGCCTTTGTGTATCCTTGCATGTGAGATGAGTTTCCTGGATACAGCACACCAATGGGTTTTGGCTTTTTATCCAGTTTGCCAGTCTGTGTGTTTTGATTGGGGCATTTAGCCCATTTACATTTAGGGTTAATATTGTTATGTGTGAATTTGATCCTGCCATTTTGATGCTAGCTGGCTGTTTTGCTGGTTGGTTGATGCAGTTTCTTCATTGTGTTGCTGCGCTTTACCATTTGGTATGTTTTTGGAGTGGCTGGTACTGGTTGTTCCTTTCTATGTTTATTGCCTCTTTGAGGAGCTCTTATAAAGCAGGCCTGGTGGTGATGAAATCTCTGAGTACTTGCTTGTTCGTAAAGGATTTTATTTTTCCTTCACTTATGAAGCTTAGTTTGGCTGGATATGAAATTCTGGATTTGAAAGTTGTTTTCTTTATGGGTGTTGAATGTTGGCCCCCACTCTCTTCTGGCTTGTAGGGTTTCTGCTGAGAGATCTGCTGTGAGTCTGATGGGCTTCCCTTTGTGGGTAACCCGACCTTTTTCTCTGCTGTCCTTAGCATTTTCTCCTTCATTTCAACCCTGGCAAATGTGACGATTATGTGCCTTGGGGTTGTTCTTCTTGAGGAATATCTTTGCGGTGTTCTCTGTATCTCCTGGATTTGAATATTGGCCTGCCTTGCTAGGTTGGGGAAGTTTTCCTGGATAACATACTGAAGAGTATTTTCCAGCTTGGATTCATTCTCTCCGTCACATTCAGGTACACCTATCAAATGTAGATTAGGTCTTTTCACATAGTCCCATTTTTATTGGAGACTTTGTTCATTCCTTTTTACTCTTTTTTCTCTAATGTTGCCTTCTCGTTTTATTTCATTGAGTTGATCTTCGACCTCTGATATCCTTTGTTCTGCTTCGTCAGTTAGGCTGTTGAAACTTGTGTATGCTTTGTGAAGTTCTCGTGTTGTGTTTTTCAGCTCCATCAATTCACTTATATTCCTAAGTTGTTTATTTTTGTTAGCATTTCGTCAAATCTTTTTTCAATGTTCTTAGTTTCTTTGCATTGAGTTAGAACATGTTCTTTTGGCTCACAGAAGTTTCTTATTACCACCTTCTGAAGCCTGATTCTGTGAATTCATCACACTCATTCTCCATCCAGCCTTGTTCCCTTGCTGGTGAGAAGTTGTGATCCCTTGTAGGAGGAGAGGCATTCTGGTTTCGGGTGTTTCCATCCTTTTTGTGCTGGTTTCTTCCCATCTTTGTGGATTTATCCACCTGTCGTCTTTGTAGTTGTTCACTTTCAAACTGGGTCTCTGAGTGAACGTCCAGTTTGCTGATGATGAAGTTATTTCTTTCTGTTTCTTAGTTTTCCTTCTAATAGTCTGGCCCCTCTGCCGTAGGACTGCTGAGGTCCACTCCAGGCCCTGCTTGCCTGGGGATCACCTGTAGCAGCTGCAGAATAGTAAGGGTTGCTGCCAGTTTCTTCTTCTGTTGTCTTTGCCCCAGAATGATACCCGCCAGATGTCAGTCTGAGCTCTTGTTTATGAGGTGACTCTTTGGATGTACAGGGGTTAGGGAGCTGCTCGAGGAGACAGTCTGTCCTTTATAGGAGCTCAAGTGCTGAGCTATGAGCTCCGTTTTTCATTCAGAGCTGCTGGGCAGGTATGTTTAAGTCCGCTGCAGCAGAACTCATTAAACCCCTTTTTTTTCCCAGGTGCTCTGTCCCGGGATGTTAGGGCTTTATTTATGAGTTTCCATTGTGCTGCTGCCTTTTTTTCAGGGCTGCCCTGCCCAGTGAGGAGGCAGCCTAGTCACTGTCTGCCTGCAGAGGATTTGCTGAGCTGCTGTAGGCTCTGCCCAGCTGCCATGTGAACTTCCCTCTAGTCCTGTTTATACAGGTGTGGTTAGAACTGCCTCGGCAATGGCGGCCCACCTCTGTAATGGTGGACTTTTTGTAATTGTGGGCTGCCTCAGCAATGGCAAACTACCTCTGTAGTGGTGGACTGCCTTGGTAATGGCGGACGCCCGTCCCCAACAGAGCTGGACTGTCCCGGGTTCAGCTGTGCTTGCTGTGAAACTCTCAATCCAGAGCGTTTCTGATTGCTGTTTTTTTGTTGGGGGTGGGACCAGCCAAGCCTAATCACCTGACTCCCTGCCTCAGAGCCTTTTTTTAAGTTGAACGGTCAGCTGTCTCCCAGGTGTTCCAGGCGCCTGTTGAAGAGGCTCTGGGATCTGTGTGATTTCCCCTGTGGTGACCCACTGCGCCGGCTGAAAAAGCAGCGCTGAGATTCATGGCGCTTTTTTTTGCCCGGGAATCTCCTGGCCTGGCTCCCTGTTTCAGTCCCCTTTTTAATCAGATGAATGGGCGACTGTGCCTTGCCGGAGCTCCAGTCGCCAGCTAAAACAGTGCCCTGACCCATGTATTTTGTACGGAGAACCGCCCCACTGGTGAAAACAGCCCCGCCAGCCAAAACAGCCGCACTGGCCAAACCAGCCGCGCTGGTGACCCGTGGGGCTCCTCCACCTGGAAATCTCCTGGTCTGTAGGCAATAAAAATCCGTCTGGAAATGCGGCGTCCACTCACCTTCCACGCTTTCACTGGGAACTGCAATCCTGAGCTGCTCCTAATCAGCCATCCTCTACGTTTTTTTTGTTTTTGTTTTTCTCAGGTGGAGTCTTGCTTTGTCACCCAGGCTGGAGTGCAGGGGCACAATCTCAGCTCACTGCAACCTCTGCCTCCCAGGCGATTCTTGTGCCTCAGCCTTCCAAGTAGCTGGGATTATAGGTGCACGCCACCACACCCAGATAATTTTTGCATTTTTAGTGGAGACGGGGTTTTGCCATGTTGGTCAGGCTGGTCGAAACTCCTGAGCTCAAGTAGTCCACCCACCTCTTCCTCCAAAAGTGCTGAGATTACAGGCATGATCCCCTGTGCCTGGCCACAAAGTTTTCATAATTCCCTTACCCAGTGTCCCTAAATGTTTACTTTTTACATAACCATAGTACAGTGATCAAAAACCAGGAAGTGAATGTTGAGGCTACACTGTTAACTAACCTTTGCTCTTATTTGGATTTTTTTGTTTGTTTCATTGTTACTGTTTTTCTCTTCCAGAATCCAACTCAAGATCTCATATTTCACTTAATTGTCATGGTGCCTTAGTCCTTTCCAGTTGGGAACAGTTCATTACTCTGTCTTTCATGACCTTAACACTTTAAAGAGTAGTGTTATTTCATGGAGCGTTGACCCAGTTTGGATTTGTCCGATGTTTCTTTACGGTTAAGTTGAGATTATGCATTTTTGGCAAGAACAACCACAGAATTGACGTTGTGGTCTTCTCGGTACATCATATGCGTTAAGTCAATAGATAAGACATTAATTTTTAAGATATGTTTAGTGTTTTTAAGTTTTAGTTATATAATACAGTTTGCTGTTTATACTTTACAGCCATTCATTTTTAGTGTGAGGTTTAATGTCTTTCATTTTTATCAGTTTTTACTTTTTTTCATATGATTAAGTCATGTAAAAATGGATTACAGTATTACAGGTATGCCCTTGTGTTCTTTATTTTTCTTTCTGAAACCTAATACATTTTGATTCATCAATTATTTCTATCAATTTGAGAGGGTATAATACTTTTGAAATAGATGCGTTTTTCTGTATTGTCCTTGTAAATTTAAAAAATATAATTACTATATCATTCTTTTTTCAGTTTCAATAGTCATGGGCAT
>PVKV010036861.1:0-15321 GCA_004027835.1 Alouatta palliata
GTGTTCCAGCCGCCTGTTGACAAGGCGCCGGGATTTGTATGATTTCCCCTGCGGTGACCCACTGCGCCGGCTGAAACCGCGGTCGCTGGCGTTTTTTTGCCTGGGAAATCTCCTGGCCTGGCTGTCTGTTTCAGTCCCCTTTTTTAATCAAATGAATGGGCGGCAATGCCTTTCCGGAGCTCCAATTGCCTGCTAAAACGGCACCCGGACCCACGTCTTTTGTATCGGGAACCGCTGCGCCGGGGTGCCGCTCCAAACAGTGGTGGCGAAAACGGCCGCGCAGGCGAAAACAGCGGAGCCGGTGTAAACAGCTGCGCCGGCCAAACCAGCCGCGCCGGCCAAACCAGGTGCGCTGGCGACCCGTGGGACTCCTCCCCCTGGGAATCTCCTGGTCTGTGGGCAATAAAAATCCGTCTGGGAATGTGGTGTCCACTCACCCTCCACGCTTTCACTGGGAGCTGCAATCCTCAGCTGCTCCTAATCGGCCATCTTGGATCTCTCCCCAACAAATAATAATAATTAGAAAGGAAAACTATCATAATAATAGCCTGCATTAGTTGAGTGCTGGCTAATTACAGGCTAGGGATAATGATAAGTGACTTACTTACATGAATTATTTGTAACAGGTCCTGAATACCACCTACAGTTCCTAAATACCATATATATGCGCATATATATATATATATATACACATATATTTCATATATACTTTTCTACACATAGGTAGAATGTGTATGTGTATTCTGTAAGTAACATATTCTAAAAAGTTTAAACTACAAAAGCCATTGTAGAGTTATGCATAAAAACAAGTAATTTTTTCACACTAAATAAATTAATTTTAAAGTTATAAAGTTAACTGGATAGAGGTATAGCCTTTTGATCTCACAACTCTAATTGGCTTCAGAAGGTGAAACAAAAAAATTTACTCTGTTTTTCAACTTGGTGTAAATATTTTCTCTATATAAGAAGTGATACCCTGTACAAAGTAAAGATCATAGGCATTGATGAAGCAAACCTGGATTTGAGTCTTGGATCAGTCAATTGCTGACACATTTTTGTCTTCATTCCTTGTTTTCACATACGTTTATTTCTTTTTTTTTTTAAATATAATTTTATCGCTGAGGTCATAGCAATGGAAATGCAATAATGACATGAATACAGAAGAGATGGTTTATAAAAGATTGCATGATATTGGCTATTGCTTTCTTTTGAAGAATGAACTACATAGTCATTTGCACAGGTTATCAGTGAATGGTAATATCTGTATACTTTCTGGGGCTAACGTGAATTACTAAAAGCCTGATGATGAGGAACTCAGTGAACTATTTGGGAGACATTAAATGTAAACAAAAGGTCCTCTTTCTGATACAAAACAGCCCTCTAGGTAAGGTCTTAAATACTTTATCTGTAGATATAGATATATTATATTATACATATTTTGGAAATGCATGTATTATATATACATTTGGAATATTTTGGAAATGTATGTGTTTTATATATAGAATATATATATATAGTTTATATATATAATTGTTTATGTTATTTATATATGTAAAGTTTTATATATATTTTTTTAATTCCTACGCTCCCAACACAATAGATAACAAACAACTGAAATGCATGTATTTCCAGTAAACATAGATTATAAGGAGATAAAGAGGAACCTTCTAAATCAAGAATATTTGTGAATGTCCACAAGAAGTAGCTGTGTGTGTATGAACGTGTGTTTTTCAGGTGAAGGAGAAGAATTGGAAGTATGGAACAATTCAGACTCTCATTTAGGATGCTCACTTTAATAAAATAAAATTAGGTATTGGTAGATAAAAGTTGATATAATTGAAGGATTGTGAATATTTTAAAAATGAAATTTCCAACAAAATAAAATTGTTTATTTCCATTGGTGTATATATATATCTATCTTTATGCTAGTACTACACTCTTGATTACTGTAGCTTTGTACTATGTTTTGAAATCAGGACGTCTCAGGCCTCCAGCTTTGTTTTTCTGTCTCTAGCTCATTGCAAGTATTCAGGATCTTTCGGGATTCCATATGAATGTTAAATCAATTCTACTTCTACAAAAAAGAGTCATTAAGATTTTGACAGGGATTTCAATAATTTTTAGATTGAGATGTCTGTACATTTACATTTATTTCTGTCTTCTTTAATTTCTTTCAGCAAATGTTTTATGGCTTCAGCTTATAATTTTTTTTGCCTGCTTAGTTAACTTTATTCCAAAGTATTTTATTCTTTTAGATACTGTTGTAAATAAAAGAGATTTCTTATTTTCTCACGCAGACAATTCATTTTTAGTTTATAAAAATGCAACTGAATTTTGCAAGTTGATTTTGCATCTTGCAACATTTCTAAATTAATTAATATTAACAGATTTTGGCAGTGGAGTTTTGGAGTTTTTTATGTATAAGATCATGTCATCTGCAAAGAGATGTAATGTTACATTTTTTAATCCTATTTTTACTAGTTTAATTTTTTTCATGTCTAGTTTCTGGCTAGGATATTCAGTACTATGTTAAACAAGAGTGACAAGAATCTGTATCCTTGCTTACAGAAAACGTTTCATTTTTTCAGTTGACTATGATGTTAGCTTTGGACTTTTCATATATTACTTTTATTATGTTGTGTTACCTTCCTTTTATTCTTCATTTATGGAGTGTTTCTATTATGCAAGGATGTTAAATTTTTCAACTGCTTTTTCTACATCAGTTGAGATGATCGTGTGTTTTTGTTTTTCTCTCTGCTAATGTTTGTAATACACTAATTAATTTTCCTATGTTGAAGCATCCTTAGATTCCAACAATAAAATTAATCTGTTCAGGGTTATGATATTTTTAATGTGCTTTTAAATTTATTTTATGAATATTTATTAATAGTTCTTACATCAATATTTATTAAGGTTTTTGATCTCTAGTTCTGTATTTTTGTAGTTTGTTTTTCTGTCATTAGTATTAGGGTAATGTTGGCTTCATAAAATGAGTTTGAAGGTCTTTTAATTTCTTCAGTTTCTTGGAAGAATTTGAGAAAGCAGTGTTAATTCATTTGCATGTTTGGTAGAGTTCTCCAGTGAAATCATCTGATCCTGGGTTTTCATTGTTGGGAAGTTTTTGGTTGTTGATTTAATTATGTTACTATATGTGAGTCTGTTTAAATATTTTATTTATGAGACATTTTGATAAATTTTATATTGGAAGAAATGTATCCATTTACTCTAGGCTTTTCAATTTGTTTGTGTACAGTTGTTAATAGCAGTCTCTTTGGATACTTTTACTTATGTGTCATCAACTGTAGCATCTTTTTCATTTCTCATTTTTGTTAATTGAACATTCTCTTTTTTCTTATTATTGATAAGAGTTTGCAATTGATCTTTTCAAAGAAACAAGTTACTGTAGTTGAATTTTTAAATTTTTTTCTATTCTCTATTTTATTTATTTCTGCAGTAACCTTTATTATTATCCTTTTTTCTCCTAACTTTAGTTTCAGCTGGTTCTCCTTCTCCTTCTTCTTCGATCTTCTTCTTCTTCCTTCTTCTTCTCCTTCTTCTTTTTCTTCTTCTTTTTTAGTTCCTTGAAGTATAAAGTTAGATTTTTTATTTGAAATATTTCTCATTTATTAATATACGTGTTAACTGCTACAAACTTTTCTCTGAGTACTGCTATTACTGAGTCCCATAAATTTTGGTGTGCAATAGTTTATTTTCATGTTTGTTCAAGACAATTTTAAATTTCCCTTGTGATTTCTTTTTTTGACCCATTGGTCATTGAAGAGTATGTTATTTAATTCACACATTTTCTTTTTACTTTTTTAGTCCTACTTTTCTTTTGTGGCATAATCAACAATCTTTAATTTGATTTTAAGTTGAAATCTGAAGATATCTAACCTATTTCAGGTACCTCTTCTAAGTAAGTCTCTCACTTACAAAGTAAAACCCAGAAAGACAAACTTATATGAAATGAACATATAAAAGGTTAACAGAAAATTAATTTAAATATGAAATATGCGTGCTATGTATCTGCTTATTTCTTTTTTATTATTATTATACTTTAAGTTCTGGGGTACATGTACAGAATGTGCAGGTTTGTTACATAGGTGTACATGCACCATGGTGGTTTGCTGCATCCATTCCCCCATCATCTACATTAGGTATTTTACCTAACCCCCCCACCCCTGACAGGCCCCTGTGTGTGAGATGTGTGATATTCCCCTCCTGTGTTCATGTGTTCTTATTGTTCAACACCCACTTATGAGTGAGAACATGTGGTATTTGGTTTTCTGTTCTTGTGTTGGTTTGCTGAGAATGATGGTTTCCAGCTTCATCCATGTCCTGGCAAAGGACAAGAATTTATCCTTTTTTATGGCTGTGCAGTATTCATGGTATATATGTGCCACATTTTCTTTATCCAGTCTATCATTGATAGTCATTTGGATTGGTTCCAAGTCTTTGCTATTGTAAAAAATGCTGCGATAAATATACATGTGCATGTGTCTTTATAACTGAATGTTTTTTAATCCTTTGGGTATATATCCAGTAATGGCATTGTTGGGTCAAATGGTATTTCTAGTTCTAGATCCTTGAGGAATCACCACACTGTCTTCTAAATGGTTGAACTAATTTACCCTCCCACCAAAAGTGTAAAAGCTTTTTTATTTCTCCATATCTTCTCCAGCATCTGTTGTCTCCTGATTTTTTAATGGTCATTATTCTAACTGGCATGAGATGGTATCTCAATGTGGTTTTGAGTTGCACTTCTCTAATGGCCAGTGATAATGAGCTGGTTTCATGTTTTTTAGCTGCATAAATGTCTTTTTTGAAAAGTGTCTGTTCCTATCCTTTGCCCACTTTTTGATGGGGTTGTTTGTTTTTTTCTTCTAACTTTGTTTAAATTCTTTGTTGATTCTGGTTATTAGCCCTTTGTTAGATAAGTAGATTGCAAAAATTGTTTCCCATTCTGTTGGTTGCTGGTTCACTTTAATAATAGCTTCTTTTGCTGTATGAAAGCTCTTAAGTTTAATTAGATTCCATTTGTCTATTTTGGCTTTTGTTGCCATTTCTTTTGGTGTTTTTGTCGTGAAGTCCTTGCCTATGCCTGTGTCTTGAATGGTATTGCCTAGGTTTTCTTCTAGTGTTTTATGGTTTTAGGTCTTATGTTTATGTCTTTAATCCATCTGGAGTTAATTTTTGTATAAGTTATAAGGAAAGTTTCAGCTTTCTGCATATGGCTAGCCGGTTTTCTCAACACTGTTTATTAAATAAGGAATCCTTTACCCATTGCTTTTTTTTTTTTTTTTTTGTCAGGTTTGTCAAAGATCAGATGGTTGTAGATGTGTGGTGTTACATCTGAGACATCTATTCTGTTCCACTGGTCTATATCTCTGTTTTGGTACCAGTACCATGCTGTTTTGATTACAATAGCATTGTAGTATACTTTGAAGTCAAGTAGTGTGATGCCTCCAGCTTTGTTATTTCTTGCTTAGGATTGTCTTGGCTATGCAGGCTCTCTTTTGGTTCCATATGAACTTTAAGGTGTTTTTTTTTTCCACTTCTATAAAGAAAGTCAATGGTAGCTTGATGGAGATTGCATTGAATCTGTAAATTACTTTGGGCAGTATGACCATTTTCATGATATTGATTCTTCCTAACCATCAGCATGGAATGATTTTCCATCTGTTTGTGTCCTCTCTTATTTCATTGAGCACTGATTTGTAGTTCTCCTTGAAGAGGTCCTTTACATCCTTTGTTAGTTGTATTCCTAGGTATTTTATTCTCTTCATAGCAGTTGTGAATGGGAGTTCACTCATGATTTGGCTCTCTGTCTGTTATTCTTGTATAAAAATGCTTGTGATTTTTGCACACTGGTTTTGTATCCTGAAACTTTGCTGAAATTGCTTATCAGCTTAAGGAGATTTTGGGCTAAGACAATGGGGTCTTCTAAATATACAATCATGTCTTCTGCAAATAGAGACAATTTGACTTCCTCTTATTCTAATTGAATGCCCTTTATTTCTTTTTCTTGCCTGATTGCCCTGGCCAGATCTTCGAATACTGTGTTGAATAGGAGTGGTGAGAAAGGACATCCTTGTCTTGTGCCAGTTTTCAAAGGGAATGCTTCCAGTTTTTGTCCATTCAGTATGATATTGGCTGTGGGTTTGTTGTAAATAGCTTCTAGTATTTTGAGATACATTCCATTGATACCTAGTTTATTGAGAGTTTTTAGCATAAAGGACTGTTGAATTTTGTCGAAGGCCTTCTCTGCATCTATTGAAATAATCATATGGTTTTTGTCTTTGGTTCTATTTATGTGGTGGATTGCATGTATATATGTGCATATGTTGAATCAGCCTTGCATCCCAGGGATGAAACTGACTTAATCATGATGGATAAGCTTTTTGATGTACTGTTGGATGTGGTTTGCCAGTATTTTATTTAAGACTTTTGCATCAATGTTCATTATGGAATCTCTGATACACATTTAAAGCAGTGTCTAGAGGGAAATTTATAGCACTAAATGTCCACATGAGAAAGGAGGAAAGATCTAAAATTGACGTGCTAATACCACGATTAAAATAACTAGAGAAGCAAGATCAAACAAACTCAAAAGCTAGAGAAGACAAGAAATAACTAAGATCAGAGCAGACTGAAGGAGATAGAGACATAAAAACCCTTCAGAAAACCAATAAATCCAGGAGCTGGTTTTTAGAAAAGATCAACAAAATAGACCACTAACCAGACTAATAAAAGAGAAGGGAGAGAATAATCAAATAGATTCAGTAAAAAAATGGTAAAGGGGATATCATCACTGATTCCACAGAAATATAAACTACTATCAGAGATTACTACAAACATCTCTGTGCACATAAACCAGTAAATCAAGAAGAAATGGATAAATTCGTGGATGCTTACACTCTCCCAAGACTAAACCAGGAAGAAGTTGAATCCCTGAATAGACCAATAACAAAGTCTGAAGTTGAGGCAGCAATTAATAGCTGCCAAAAAAAGTCCAGGACCAGACAGGTTCACAGCCAAATTCTACCAGATGTACAAAGAGGAGCTGGTACCATTCCTTTTGAAACTATTCTAAACAGTACAAAAAGAGGGAAATCTCTCTAACTCATGGTATGAGAGACCAACATCCTCCTGATACCAAAACCTGGCAAAGACACAACTAAAAAAAAAAATAGTTCTGCTTTTCTTATTGATTTCTAGTGTCTTTTCATTTTGGTTGAAAATATCATTGGTATGACTTAAATAATTATTAAATTTTTAAGACTTGTTTTGTGGCCAAACCTATGATCTATCGTAGAGAATATCCCATGTGTACTGAACCTGAATGTGTATTCTACTGTTGTTGGGTACAGTGTTCTGTATCTCTTACTTATCTAGTTGCTTCATAGGATTATTCAATTGTTCTTTTTCCTTAATGATCTTTTGTCTGATTTTTCTGTCCACTAGTGAAAATCAGATATTGAAACCTCCTACCATTGTTTTGTTTGTCCATTTCACCCTTCAATTTTGTCAATGTTTGCTTCATATGTATGAGTGCTCTTTTGTTGAGTGCACACATATTTAGAGTTGTTACATCTTCGTTGTGAATTGACTGTTTTATCATTCTGTAGTGCCAATTTTTGTTTTTTTTGTGTGTGTAACAGTTTTGACTTAGAATCTGATGGCCATCTTGTCTCTCTTTTATTTATCATTTGCATATATTTTTATTTTTCATTCTTTTACTTTCAGCTTATATGTATGCTATTATCTAAAGTAAGTCTTGTAGATAGCATCCAGTTAGATCTTGCTTTTTTTGTTGTTGTTGTTTTGTTTTAATCCATTCACATACTCTATTGGAGAGTTTATTTAAAGTAAGTCTTGTAGATGGCATTCAGTTACATCTTCCTTTCTTTGTTTTATTTTGTTTTAATCCATTCAGATACTCTATTGGAGAGTTTAATTCATTAGTTGAGTTATTGATATAAATAGATTTATTATTGCCATTCTGTTCACTGTTTCCTTCATGAATTGTAGTTATTTCATCTCTCTTTTTTCTCTGCTTTCTTCTTTTGTGCTTCATTGAGATTTTATGTTTATATGCATTGATTCTTTGTTCATACTATTTTGGATATCTTCTAAAGGTATTTTATTTGTGTATACCACGGGGTTTACAAAATGTTTTATTTCAACCTCAAAATGTAGACTTAAAACTTTGTAATGTTATTCTGAGTATATAAAATTAAAATATTTATATCATTCTTATTTTAAGACTTCAAATAAATGCATAAGCTTTTTTTTTATTTAGAAGGCTTAACTTGCAATAAAGAAACAAACAATGTTTATTATTAGTGTATATGTTGGAGCCACACAGACCAATTTAAAGTGTTAAATTCTTACTGTATTCTCTTTAATACTGGGCTTTACTTCTTTTTCTGGAAAAACAATGAGTGTAATACATTTTCTAAAAAAATGTTACATTATGGAATAGCATTTGTAGTACATAAGACTATGTAATAGTGATTCTATATCTTCCATTTTCTTAGCAGTATATCCTGATCTTTATTCTTCTGAGATAAAGATAATTTATGGAATAGCATTTGTAGTACATAACACTATATAATAGTGATTCTATATCTTCCATTTTCTTAGCAGTATATCCTGATCTTTATTCTTCTGAGATAAAGATAATTCACCTTCATAATATACTTTTACTTATTGTTTAAGTTTTAATAAATTTATATTGGAAAAGACAGTTAAAATATTTCTTCTTCAATTATTACATTTCGAATCATTTGCAAAACAACACTCAAGTAAGAGAGGCTTGAAAATAAAAGCGGTGAACTTCCCTATGTAACAAAATGTCTAGGGAAATGTGGCTTCTTATATCAGTCAGCCACTCAGTGACACCGTCGGATGCTGTGATAGATGGCTGCATTGTTGGCACCCATAGGAACCAACCTTGTGATCTCCATGCCCCGATGCATTCCCCTCTCTGTAGATCGATGCTTAGCCTTTGAGGAAAATTGGTATGGAGGAGATGATGTGGAAGTCAAATCATTACATTTATTTTCAGAAAAATAAAATTAGAGAGGTATGTGTATTCTCACACAACAAAAACTATTAAAATATAAATGTCTAACTATTGTCCGTATATATTAAACAGCTTTTCAAATGTGTATGACCTATCATGCTTTTTAATTTACTATTTTAGTTCCATGAGTAAATAAATATCAGGAAATTGCATAACTTTACAATCACCTAAAGAGCTCAGAGAGGTAAAAAATTAAATGTACGTATGTGTTACATATATGTAAATGTATATGTTTATATATGTCTACACACACATATATATGCACACATATATTTTTATGTATATGTGTATGTGTATTTATAAACTAATTTTCTCAGTAAATACAATAAATTTTTTAAATGTTATAAGTCTTAAGCCTTAGAATGTGAAACCTCAACAAAACTTCCACTGAGGATTTTCTATTATATGATTCCATTTTTACCTTGTAGAATTTTTCACACTTAAAAAGTAGAAGAGATGAAATTCAAGGGAGGGTTTCTTTTACAAAAAAGTATACAGTATGCTGCTAATTTTGTTCTGCTTTTGACGACATCAGAGTGAAAAATGTCTTTGTCCTTTATTAAAGGTAATATGTATTATGTAAGTTCAATTAGATCAAGATCTACTCTTTGAAAACTTAGACTAGAAAGACCTGTTTGTTTTTTAAAGAATGTATCTATGTGTCAATATTAGATTCTTCTAGGAAAACTAAGATAAGTTTCTAGTTTAAAGTTTGGAATCCATGCTTAACAACTGTGAGAGAAGAGAAAATAGTAATTTACTCTTGCTTTTTCTCTTCATTATATTTGCTTGCCTTGATAATAAATGTTAAAAAATACAACCATGGTTGAAAAAATATGTATATACAAATTATTATATGTAAATTATATGTATTATACACATTTATGTATATATGCATAAAAATCATTCAAATAGTTATTTGCTTGTTTGTGAGGAGTTATATTTGTTGGGTTAACAAGAAAAAAAATTAAAATAGGTACAGAAATCGTAAATTTATGGATGCATGTATGTATGTACATATGAATAACATAGCCACTGTAATAATATGTATAGGAAAATCTTTGTAAATATAAAACATAATTTCTTTTGGTCATCCTGGGAAGCTACTTATACTGAAAAAAAAATAAGTATTTTTTTAATCTCCTAGGCCACTAAAATAAAGATAGCTGTATTATATTTTTGTATCACTTATCTTTTTTTAGGTTTCATATCCTATGAATTATTAATATATCAAAAACATAATGAAAATTTCATGAGTACAATAAGAAACAATGTTTCTAGACTAACCAATCTCAAACATATTATTCAGAATAGTGAACTGCAAAATCTACGTTTTTATTTTAAGCACTTGTAACAACATGCAAAACATTATGGTAAACATTTATCTAATATTCCATTATTTTTGTTTAGTGCCCAACAACACTATAAGGTTGTTGCTGTTGAACATAGGAGTATTAAAGCTGTAACCACTTCCTGTGAGGTCTTTTTGACATTATCATGTTCTCTGGGTGGCTGTCTAGAAGCAAACATAATGATAGTAAATTATATTAAAAAAACATTACTTTTAGCATCATCTTGATACATTCATCTTAGAAATCAGCAGATTAAAAATAATCGTAATTGTATATAAAAATGTAATAACAGAAAGAAATTAAGTGCTGTTTTAACAAATTATATTGATCAAAAATAGCATTGTACTATATGATCATACTTCTATATCTATATTTGCATATCTATATGTATGATTATAAGTATGTCTATATCCACATTCAGATTTATGTATATGCTTTATCCTAAACAAACCAATTAATAAAGTTAAAAGGCAGATTATTCCAAATGAAGCCCAAAAAGTAGACATAGAAAGAAAATATATATAAGAAATGACACAGATAAAAGATTAAAAATTGATGGAGGATTACAAGAAAATTGTATATTTATGTAGTTCTCCCAGTCTAAATTTTTAGCAAAAAATTCCCAGTGTTACAAGATGTCAATTAAATGTCAACTGACCTCCAAATATGTCCAACTTTATTTGACTCAGACTTCAGATGAGTAAAAATTAAATGTTTATTATGTTAAGCTAATGATATTTTAAGTTAACTAAATTTTTAGTTTATCCACCCCTCATACAAATTCCAGTGAATTTTTAAAAAAATTATAATGTGTAATTTTGTGAGAAAAATAGCATTGCAGATGAACAACTATCCATGTTAGTTTTATGTCTTATATTAAAGTCTTTTAAATATGAAAGCATTTCTTTACAGATGAGAGAGGAATCTATAGTAAATAGTGTACTTATAGCAGAAGGTGTTGAGAACATATTTAGCATACTTCTACTGGATAGTTTTTATTTGAAAATTTGTACTCAGTCAGGGATTATATTTTCTGTCCTTAATAGAATCTAGATGAAACCCTGTGGTCAAGTCAAAACTAATGAGTTGTGGATGGAATACAGTACATCTAAGCATGGTACAGAAAAACCTTTGAGGCTGTTCTTCATGTTCTGTCTTCCCATTTTCCAATGGTTGTAGGCATCCAATGCGACTTTAAGAATCACATGTTGCCACCAAAAGAGGATTAATCAGCCTGTGTCCTTTAGTAACTGGGTAAAGCATCTGTAATCTGTAACTGCCTGCTTTGAGTTGGACTTCAGGTGAGTGAAAATTAAATGTTTATTATGTTAAACTAATGATATTTTTAAGTTTACCCAATTACAGCAGCTTCTGTTACTGAATTAATACAGAACTTAATGTGCATGTAATATTTTAACAGTTTTAAGAAGAAATGATGTAGTAGATATACATACTATAGCAAGACTAACTGAGTTGAAAGGCTAACTCTGCCAATTACTAGTTGTATAACTAAACATTTTAATTTTGTTGAAAATGTGGAAAAATTGGAACCCTTGTACATTTTTTATTTAAAATTGTACAGCTGCTATTGAAAACAGTATGGACATTCTTCAAAAACTTTAAATGGAATTACCATGATATCCATCAATCTCACTTCTGAGTATATATCGAAAATCATTGAAAACGATATCTCCGTGTTGTATTTCTACATTCATACTCATGATGAGATCATTCGCCAGAGCCAAGGTGTGGAAACAACCCAAATGTTCATGAGTGAATGAATGGATAGAGAAAATGAGGTGTGTAAATACAATAAAATATTTCAGCTTTTAAGTAAAGAAAATATCACTACAGCTTGGACAAACCTTGCTAAGTAAAATAAACCAGTCACAAAAAGGCACATGGTACATGATTCCTTCTAAAGTAGTCAATCTCTTAGATACAGAAAATGAAATGGTGGTTTCCAAGTGCTGAGGCTGAAGAGTGGAGGGGAGTTGTTCAATGGATATAGAGCTTCACTTTCACAGTGTGAAAAATTCTGGAGATCTGTTGCACAACAATGTGCATACAGTTACACTCTTGTACTGTACATTATCAAATGACTAAGCTGGTAAATTTTATGTCTTTTTAATAATAAAATACTTAAAAAGTATGAATTTTAGTTTTGGTTTTCAATAACATCTTTTGAATGTAGATAACTATTTTAGGAATTTTACATAGACTTGGCAATTTTAGGGATTTTATATCAGAGAACTATAGGTGAAATTCAATACTTGGGTAAAATTTTCCACAATTTCTGTTTCTGTTATCACAAGTTAGTATAGGAAACATTCATATAAACGAAGGTCAAGGTACTGATATATAATACTAAAAGAGAATCTGTTGTTTAATAGTAATAATATAACTAAATAACTTTAATTTGTTGCATTTTTTCTTTTCTTTCTTTTTTTCTTTTTTTTTTCTTTTGAGATGCAGTCTCACTCTGTTGCCCAGGCATGCCCAGCTAACTTTTGTATCTTTAGTACAGACTTGGATTCACCATGTTGACTAGGCTGTTCTTGAACTCCTAACCTCAAGTGATTTGCCCACCTTGGACTCCCAAAGTGCTGGGATTACAGGCATGAGCCGCCGTGCTCAGTCAATTCATTAGATTTTCAAACTCCATTGGACTTCAATCCGATGAGGAAATGTCCATGTCTGTTTTATGTACACACGATCAAAAACATAAGCAGAGGATTTGACACATACAGTGCTTTGGGATTATTCTCGATTCCTCTTTCCCTCTCATACTACATAGCAAATCAATTACAAAAGCCTGCTAACTCTGCTTTCAAATAAAAACTGGTTCTGAACAATAGCACAATACTTTCATTTTTGTTACTTCTGTCCCTTATCTCTTGATACATTTGCTTTCTAATTGCTCTGTGTGCTACCAGCGTCACTTCCCTATAATTCATTCCTACCCCTAAATCACTATAATTCTTTTAAAATGTAGGTCATATCATGATCTTTCTCTGTACATAATTCTATTTTTGTCTTCCCTTTTTTATTTAATGGCCAAGAAATTCCTTTTATTGATATACTGTTCACTTTCAACCTCTACCACAAGAAAACTCTCTGAATTAATTTTCTATTGCACTGCACTTATACTGTCCTTCTTGCTGTTACTTGAATCCTCCAGACATTATTCTAAGTGCAATAGCTGTACTTCATTTCTGTGCTTGGAATGCCTTTCTCTGGAAATAAGCAACACTTGCACCTTAACCTTCTCAAGTTGTTCAAATGTCACCTGCTCAGTGAAGTGACTAATCTGTAATTGCAACCACATCTCTCTATGCTCTACCCTATATTCAGCATCTTTTAACTCCATATCTTTATAACTTTTAGCATAATATATAATTGTGTATTTATAATATTTTAATCTATTCTCAATTTCTAAAACATATAATTTATACAATCTATGGCCTTTGTGTGTACACTGAAGAACAAGAATTCTATACACTGATTTTTCTGGTGTGCAGCACAATCTTCAGCACACATTAGGTGCTCAATAAATATATGTTGAATAGATGGTGCACAGTAATTCTAATCATGTAATGCAGGGGTTAAAAATATTTATAATCTCTTTATTCTGTACTTGGTAATTCACATGCATTGGTTTATTTAATCCTCAAAAACAAAACAGTGAGGTTGAATATTATCTACAATGAATAGATTTAAAAATTAGAGCTTAATTGTTTTCCCCATGTTTTACAGTTAGGAATGATCAGAATTCAGATTTAAACCTGTAACTTCAGAATACTTGGGTTGAGAGACCCACAGAAGTTAGTGACTAGTAGCTTGGTGTTGGAATCAGACAGACATAGATTTGAATGTTGGCCCTGCTCTTACAAACTTTATATAAGTTATCTAATCTTTTGAAACCCCAGTGTCCATAGATGTAAAATAAGTATAATTGTAGAACCTACCTTATGAGCTTGGTATAATGATTGAGTTAAACACGTAATGCATACTCTGCCATAGAATCAAAGCTCAATATATATAATCTGCTTGTAGTATTATCATTAAAGTTTGTTATTGCCTCTGTTCTGTATTTATGGACCACTGTAGATGAACCTCTCAATTTCGCTAACTTGAACAAAAGCAGCCTAAATTAAAAATGGGCAAAACAAAACCTATAGAATGTATTAATATCAGCTGCTGAACAAAGACTTTTTAAAGAACATATATTACAAGACTCTACTCACGAATGCTTTTAGGTAAAAGCAACGTTGGCAAGAAATGTGGGCTCTGTACTGCATTTCTCAATTTGGGTCTGGTTTGGTTTACTTGGTTGAATTTCATTTTGTAAAATGTGTGCAAGTTTTTACCGATTGTTATACCAATATTTGTAATTAAATGCTTCTATTAGTTTGTTGCAAAAGTAATTGTGGTTTTTGCCATTACTTTTGCACCAACCTAATATAATTATCTCATAATACCATAACTTTATAAACTTTTAGTCATCAAAATTGTGACTGTAAGACAATTAATTGTCTACATCCTCCAAAATTATTTGCCTATAAGAATGATAAATAGGGCAGCCAGAGAGAAAGGTCAGGTTACCCACAAAGGGAAGCCCATCAGACTCACAGCAGATCTCTCAGCAGAAACCCTACAAGCCAGAAGAGAGTGGGGGCCAGTATTCAACATCCTTCAAGAAAAGAACTTTCAACCCAGAATTTCATATCCAGCCAAACTAAGCTTCATAAGTGAAGGAAAAATAAAATCCTTTGTGAACAAGCAAGAACTCAGAGATTTCATCACCACCAGGCCTGCTTTACAAGAGCTCCTGAAAGAGGCACTAAACATAGAAAGGAACAACCAGTACCAGCCACTCCA
>PVKV010036862.1:0-15323 GCA_004027835.1 Alouatta palliata
TGCAGGCTGTACACGATATAAAACATGACACTGCCCATGAGATATTGACAAGTTGTTTTGAAGATGGCACTTTGCTAAGTCCCTGAGGGTCACTGGGTCTCAAAGAAGCATGGTTTGGCTGGTTCTGTCTGCCACATGCCAACTGTGTGACCTCTGAGTCTACCCTTCTTCAGTGCTGAAAATAAAGAAGGAGTTTTACCAAGGACCAGTAAAACCTGGTGCCAAGCCAGAACTCAAAAGTCCAAGGCTCCAGGCTGACCTGCAAACTGAGGCTTCAGGCCCACCTCAGATTCCATACTGGCCCCAGAACCAGACCTACTCCCGTGGTCTCAGACTTCAGGAATGCCCCAGTAATCAGCTCCTCTACTGCCAGACTTCAAGTCCGCCCACCATGACCCGAGGTTCCATGTCTTCTCCAACACCTACTGGGCCCCTCAGTTGGGGGTGGGGGGATCTTAGATGTAACCCTCCGGCTACACACTTAGGATCCAGGCCCTCCCCTATAAACCCTAACGCCAGGCCAGTCACTGCAGACTCAGATTACAGGACCACTCCCATGGAACTAGGCTCCAGGCTGGCCCCAATGGACCCAGGCTCCAGGACCTTGCCTAGGGATACAGCCTTCTGGCCCAACACCATGGTTTCAGACAACAGACCTGCCCCCATGGGCCAGATGCCAGGTTCCCCAAGTTAACCCTAATGTGAGGACAACCCACATAGATTCAGGATCAGGTTAATCTCCATGGACACAGACACCAGGTCCCCCAGCACCAAGTCATCCCCTTACAGACTCATGCTTAAGTTCCACTCCAGTACCAGATCTCCTGTGAACCCAGGGTTCCAGCCAGGCCCTGCAGACATGAGTTCCAGGTCTGCTTCTGAAAACCCAGTCAAAAGGCCTATTGTAGTGGATCCTGGCACCAGGCAAGTCCCCTGTAAATCCAAGAACAGGCTCATCCACCTGATGACCCAAAAGCAGGCCAAACTACCTGAAGACTCCAGCAACAAGCCTATCCACTGATCCCCACAAGGTTGCCCACCCACATCTCTAGATGGGCTGACTGGTGAATGTTTTTCACTGTCAAAGCCGGGATGTAAAGACTAGAAGAAGTGCCTACTTTTTCAAATGCACAGATACCAATGCAAGGCAAATATCACAAGTAATCAGGGGCACACGACACCACAAAAAGAAAAAAATAAAGTAACTGACTTTAAAGATATGGAGATCTACCAACTGCCTAAGAAAAATCTCAAAAGAGTCATGTTAAAGAAGATGAGTGAGCTATGGAGAACACAAATGAACAACTAAATCAAATCAGGAAAACAATACATGAACAAAATTAGAAGTTAAATAAAAAGAGAAAGCCATTTAAAAAAACTGAAATTCTAGACCTAAAGAACAGAATTACTGAACTCAAAACAATTAATAAAATGAGAAGTTAGTACCTCTGTACCTAACCAATAATTATTTTAAAGGTAAATGAATTGAAATCTCTAATTAAAAGATGTAGAATACCAAATGAGAGAGAAAAAAAAAAAGTTCTAACAATATACTGCCTATAAGAGATTTAGTTTAGCTTTAAAAACACACAGAGGTGAAAAGTGAAAAAAATAGAAAAAGATACTACATGCAAAAGGTGACCAGAAAAGAGTAGAGTATCTATACTTAGACAGGCAAAATATACTTTAAGTTAAAAACTGTCATGAGACAAAGAAGTTTATTGTACAATGATAAAGTCGTCAATTTATTAAGATACTATAACAATTATAAATATGTACCCAACATTGGACCACCGGAGTAGATAAAGCAAATATTAATAGAACTGAAGGGATAAATACCGAGCAATACAATAATAATAACAGACTTCAACAACTCACTTTCAACAACAGACAGACCATTCAGACAGAAAATCAATAAGGAAATACTCAACTTGAACAACACCACAGACCAAATAAATCTAACAGACATATACAAGCATTCTATCCAACGACAGCAAAATATACATTTTTTTCAAGTGTACACGCAACATTCTCCAGGAAAGATTGTATGTTAGGACTCAAAACAAGTCTTAACAAATTTAGGAAGACGGACATCACATTAAGTATCTTTTCTGACTGTAATGGTATGAGAGTAAAAATCAAGAACAAAAGGAAAACCAGAAAATTCACCAATAGATGGAAATTAAACATACCTCTGAACAAGCAATTGGTCAAATACAAAATTTAAAGGGAAATTACAAATATTGTGAGACAAATGAAAATGAAAGCACAACATAACCAAAATTTATAGGATGCAGCAAAAACAGTTTTAAGACAAATGTTTGTAGCAATGAATGTCTATCAAAAAAGGAAAATCTCAAATAAACAACCAAAGTTTGCATCCCAAGGAACTAGAAAAGAAGAAAAAACTAAGTCCACACTTAGCAGAAGGAAAAAAAATAAAATAACAAAGATCAGAACCGACATTAATGAAATGGAGACTATGAAAACAATAGGAAAGATCAATTAAAATAAGAGTTATTATTTTTGAAAACATAAAATTGACAAACCCTTAGATAGGCTAAGTAAAAGTCTCCAATAAATAAAATTATAATGAAAAAGACATTACAATGGATACCACAGAAATAAAACAGATTGTAAGAGACTACTATTAAAAATTGTACTCCAACAAATTGAATAACTTAGAAGAAATGGACCCACTGCTGGAAACCTAACAGCCTACCAAGAGTAAATAATGAAGAAATAGAAAAATCTTAACAGACTAATGATAAGTAAGGAAATTGAATCAGTAATCAAAACCCTCCCATCAAACAAGAGCCCTAAACCAGATGGCTTCATGGGTGAATTATACCAGTTAAAGAAAAATTAACGCCAATCCTTCTCAAACTATTCCAAAAAAAACTTGAGAAGACAGAATACACCTAAACTACTTTTACAAGTCCAGCATTACCCCGATACCAAGGTCACACAAGGACACTATAAGAAAAGAAAATTAAGGTCAATATTCCTGATGAACATAGATGCAAAATCCCTCAACAAAATGCTAGCAGATGGAATTTTACAGTACACACATGTACCAGCCGGGCTGGTCTCAAACTCCCGACCTAAGTGGTGCATCCGCCTTGGGATTACAGGTGTGAGCTACCTGTAATATTTTTTCATGGTAAAAACTCTCAACAAAGTAGATATAGAAGGAATGCATCTCAATATAATAAAAACCGTACATGGCAATCTCACGACTAACATCACACTCAAGGGTGAAAAGCTGAAAGCTTTTTCTCCTAGATCAGGGGCAAGACAAAGGAGATCCACTCTTACCACTTCTGTTCCATATAGCACTGATGTCCTTGCCAGAATAAGCAGGCTAAATAAATGAATAAATAAAAGGCATTCAAATCAGAAATAAGAAGTAAAATTGTCTCCATTTATTATCATGGTCTTATCTATAGAAAATCCTAAATATTCCACCAAAAAATATGTTAGAACTAATAAACAAGTTCAGCAAAGTTGCAGGATATAAAATCAACATACAAAATTTAGCAGTGTTTCTAATACCAATCACAAACTACCTAAAAAGCAAGAAAAAAATCCAATTTAAAATGGCTACAAAAAAATAAAATAGGAAAAATTTCACCAAGGAAGGAAATGAAAGAGCTGTACACTGAAGACTGTAAAACACTGATGAAAAAAAATTAAAGAAAACGCAAATCAATGGGAAGTTATTTCATGTTCATGGATTGTTAGAATTAGCATTGTCAAAATGTGCATTGAATCCAAAGTGATCTACAATACAATTTCTATCAAAATTCAAACTGCGTTTTTCAAAGAAATAGATAATCCTAAAATTTGCATGGAGCCACAAAAGATCCTAAATAGCCAAAATAATCTTGAGCAGAAAGAACAGAGCTAGAAACATACTACCTGATTTCAAAATATACTACAAAGCTTTGGAAATCAAAACAACATGGCACCCACTTAAAAACAGAAATATAGACTAATTGGCCAGGCTAGGTAGCTCACACCTGTAATCCCAGCACTTTGATAGGCTGAGGCAGGTGGATCACTTGAGGTCAGGAGTTTGAGACCAGCCTGGCCAACATGGCAAAATCCCGTCTTTACTGAAAATACAAAAATTAGCCGGGCAGTGGCAAGCACCTGTAATCCAAGCTACCTGGGAGGCTAAGGCAGGGGAATCACTTGAATCCAGGAGGCAGAGGTTGCAGTGAGCCAAGATCGTGCCACTGCACTCCAGCCTGGGAGATAGAGCAAGACTCCGTCTCAAAACAAAAAGAAAAAAGAAATATAGACCAATGGAACAGAGCAGACAGTTCAGAAGGGGAGGGATAGCAGGGGGTGGGGGATAGGGGATGGCTAACATTAGGAGAAATACCTAATGTCGATGACAGGGGGATGGAGGCAGCAAATCACCATGGCATGTGTGTACCTATGTAACAATCCTGCACAGTCTGCACCTGTACCCCAGAACTTAAAATATAATAATAATAATAATAATAATAAAAGAAAATCCATGCATTCATGGTTGATTGATCTTCAACAAATGTACCAAGAACACACAATGGGGAAAGGACAGTCTCTTCAATAAATGCTGCTGGGAAAACTGGAGTTCCACATACAGAAGAATGAAATTAGACCCTTATGACATATTAAATGAAAACTAAACTCAAAATGAATTAAAGTCTTAAATGCGATACTCAAAACTGTTAAAGTCTCAGAAGAAAACATAGGAAAAAGCTTCTTGACGTGGGTCTGGGCAATGACTGTTTTGATATGACGACAAAATCTCAAGCCACAAAAGCAAACAGACAAATGGGATTGCCTCAAACTCAAACTAAAAAGCTTCCGCATAACAAAAGAAACGAAAAACAGAGCGAAGAGACAACCTGTGAAATGCAAAAAAACAATTTGCAAACCACACAGCTGATAACGGGTTAACATCCAAAATATACAAGAAACTCAAACAACTCAATAGCAAGAAAACACATAACCTGATCTAAAAATGGGCAAAGGATCTGAACAGACTTCTCAGAAGAAGCCATTACGCATGTTTACCCAGTGGCTCAGAAATCTGCCTTGGACTAGAATAAAAGAACTGCAGGAAAATAATTGAGAAGAATACTGTTTATCTTTACTGAGAGATTTTCTCCATAATTTTGCTTTTATGTAAGCAAGCTGTGAAAATTACTTGACCTCTGTTGGCTTTAGTTTCTTTATCTGAGAGAGTAAGAAGCCTAAGAAGATAATTCAGAGTCTGATGGCTGCTTTCCAATCCGAGTTTTCCCAGTGGTCACACCGTGGTGTGTGCAAGGCCCTTTACCTCCCTGAAAGGGGTATCAAATCCATGCAGATACTGTCAACCTCAAATATTTGAATCAACTGAGACGAATGTGAACATCCTTTAAAAATTGAAAGGCAGCCTGGGTGCATGGCTCATGCTAGTAATCCCAGCACTTTGAGAGGCTGAGGCGGGCGGATCACTTGAGGTCAGGAGTTTGAGACCAACCTGGCCAACATGGCAAAACCCCGTCTCTATTAAAAATATAAAAATCAGCCAGACATGGTGACGTACCTGTAATCCCAGCTACTCAGAAAGCTGAGACATGAGAATCACTTGAACCCGGAAGGCAGAAGTTGCAGTGAGCCAAGATTGCACCACTGCACTCCAGCCTGGGCAAGAGAATGAGACTCAGAAAAAAAAAAAAAAAAAAAAAATGAAAGGCAATGTACAAATAATGTCAGCTTCCTTTGACTCTACAAAGTTCCTTCCAGACAGAATCTTTCATTCATTCATGAAATATCTTAAATGCCTATGATGTGCCATGAACCATACTAGGCCACGTTGCTGTGGTTATCAGAACAAACACAACCCCGCCCTCACGGTGCTTGTGCAGCAGCGGAGAAGAAACACATTAAATAACTACATAATTATTTTTGTGATCCTGTGACACAATCACTCTTCTTCAGTGTTCTTCCTTCCTCTAACACCATGTGACCACCTTCGAAGCAGTTTCGGAGGAAGGAGAGAGAGGCCTCACTTCCCCACCCACCCCAGTGGAAGAGCTTCCTCCTCGGTAGCAGGGAGGAGTCCTTTAGCACTGATGTGTAGAATGTGTAGCCCACGATGATAATAAAAAGTTCATGTTGTGAAAGGAAAAATATTTTGCGCCCCCAAAATTACTAAGCTAAATGGAAAAGTCAAGCTGGAAATTGCTCAGGGCCCATCTGTCTCCCATTCTATTCAAAGTCACCTTTCCACTCACTGAGATAAACGCTATCTGACTGCCTCCTTTGGAAAGGCTACTCAAAAACGCAGAAGAATGCAACCATTTGTCTCTTATCTACTTATAACCTGGAAGCCCCCTCCCCACTTTGAGTTGTCCCTCCTTTCCACACCGAATCAGTGTTCATCTTACATATACTGATTGACGTCTCATGTCTCCCTAAAATGTATGAAACTAATCTGTGCTGTGACCTCGTTGGGCACATGTCGTCAGGACTTCCTGAGTCTGTGTCACAGGTGCGTGCCCTCAACCTTGGGAAAATAAACTTTCTAAATTAACTGAGACCTGTCTCAGATCTTCAGGGTTCACAACGGGCTTTAGTTGATTTTATTATCATCTGTAAACTCTCCTGAATTTATTCCAGAATGGACCATGTCCACGTGTGCACAGACCTCCCAACAATTCTCTCTAGGCTGGGTCCGAAGTTTCTCATCTCCATTAGGACAGTGTCCCTTTGTGGTGGGCAAACTGCCGGTGCTTGAAAATCCCAACTCCACTCCAGTCCTAACCTTCTGACTGAAAATGCCTGCTGGGTTCTGGCTGTCTTTGAAAGGGGTCTGTGTCAAATTTAGAAGCCAAAGCCTTTCAGTTATTCAGAGGCTCACACCCTCTCAACCCATTTAAGCATTTCAGCGGAGTAGGCACCTGGTTTCTTATCCCTGTCAAGTAAAATGAGAAGAATTATTGCTTCTAAAACCAACTAAACTTAGGCACCATGTAGGCTATAACCTCTGTGGTTGATAGATGGCCAAGGATGTCATATTGGTTTGGTAAGGCCACCGTAACACAGGCTGTAACACAGAAAATGCCAGACTGGGTGGCTTAAATGACAGAAATTCATTGTTTCACAGTTCTGGAGCCTGAAAGTCTGAGCCAAGGTGTGAGCAGGCTGGTCTCCTCTGAACCTGCCAAGATGCTTATCTTCCCTGTGCCTTCACAGTCTCTTCTCTGTACGTGTCCTTGTTCAAATCTGCTCTTCTAAGGATTCCGGTCAGGTTGAATTAGGGCCCCTTCTACTGACCTTGTCACTTAATTACCTAGTTAAAGGCCCCATCTTAAAGTACAGCCACAACCCCATTCTGAGGTGTTGTGGGTTAGGATTTTAAACATGAACATGAGGGGTGGGTCACAGTTCAGCCCATTACAGTTGTTCATGTCCTGATCCCCAGAACTAATGAATTTGTCACCTTCCATGACAAAAGGACTCTGCAGATCTAAGGAAGGGTCCCGAGATGAGCAGCGTATCCTGGATTATTCGGGTAGCACAGCATCATCAGACAGTCCCTCCAGGAGGGGCAGGAGGGCCAGAGTCAGAGAAAGAAGGGTGATAACACAGCAGGTGCCGGAGAAGACAGGCGAGAGAGACCCACCGACCTGGAAATACTACTCTGTTGGCTTTCAGAGCGAAGGACGGGCCATGAGCCAAGCGATACCCATGACCTCCAGAAGTGGAAAAGGCAAGGAAATGGATGCTCCTCTGGAGCCTCCAGAAGAAACTGGTCCTGCTGGTGCCTTGATTTTAGCCCCATGAACCTTGTGACCTCCAGAATGCTGAGATAATCAGTTTATGTTGTTTTAAGACATCAGGTTTATGGTAAGTTCTTATAGAAGCAATAAGGAAAACGAATACAGTCTCCCATTCTGGAAATATTTTGGAAGTTGTGAAAATCAGAGAATATTCAGAATAATGAGAAACTAAAGAAAACTTGGAGATCAAGGGAAAATGCTAAAGGAAATGAGGGAGAGAAGGACAGAAAGAGAAGAAATGTGAGCGGAGAGAATGATAAGGCATTCTGCCAGTGCCTTCTTCCCTGTAAAGGATGTATGCTGGCCGGGGGAAGACTATGACGTTAGAGAATTTAAAATGCAAAGCACATATAATATGACAACATCGGTTGTGGACACTGAGCCTCTAGGAAAGGAGTCTAGCAATCCATTCAACAAATATTTCCACCAGTCATCTGACTGCACCCATGTGGAAAAGCCCCTTCTCCCTCCCCCCGCCGCCACCCTGTCATGGAAAGATCACATGAGGCCAGGGTCAGCCAGATCTGCAGATGGCCCAGTGTGCTTGCCAAGCAGCCACTGACATGGGCAGAACTTAGTTCTAAGACTGTCCAGGTGAATAATTTGGGCATCGCCAGTGGGAGAGACAACAATAGCTACTTTTTATAGCCGAGCACTTCAGAGACTAACGATACAAATGGACGATAGCCAGAGCATCTATAAAAGCAGAACTCCCACCCACCAGCCACAGCAACCAGCCCAGGAGGCCAAGCCACCACCTACGGGAGCCAGCCCGGGAGGCCAAGCTGCCATCTACAGGAGCCAGCCCTGGAGGCCACGCCGCCATCTATGGGAGCCAGCCTGGGAGGCCATGCCGCCACCTACGGGAGCCAGCCCGGGAGGCCAAGCCACCACCTACGGGAGCCAGCCCGGGAGGCCAAGCCACCGTCTATGGGAGCCAGCCCTGGAGGCCACGCCGCCATCTACGGGAGCCAGCCTGGGAGGCCACGCCACCACCTACGGGAGCCAGCCCGGGAGGCCAAGCTGCCATCTACAGGAGCCAGCCCGGGAGGCCCGCCTGCCCCATGCCAGGCTTGCAGGAATTCAGATTGCTTTCTCTAGAAATAATGAGGGAAATTAAACATTGCATTCTGTAACAATCAGACCCAAACGTCTAGGACTTGATTAACAACTGACAGTTTCCTGGTTTTCGTCCCTGCTTCCCATCTAGGACCAACCAGAGAAAGCCCAGGATGTACCTTAGCCGATCCCTGGGATACCCGCTTCTCACCGGCCACCTCCAGCTTCACCAGGCCCACAGCCTCTGCCAGGCACCTGAAGCGTCCCATTTTCCATGATGAAGCTTCCCCACTCCTCGCCTGCCTGTGAGTCTATCCGGATACAAGTGGTGGCTGCAAACCCCCTTGCTAGAGCAGCTCTGAATAAACAGCCTTTGTTCTCATCTGGATGATCTTCATTTATTTCCACCTGCTGAGGAAAACACTAGGAAACACTCAGTCAGAGCTGCCCCTGTGGTGATAACTTACATGACGGGTGCCTGGCGGAAGCTAGAGGACCTCTCTGACACCTGAGCTCTGCTCTTTGTCATCTGACCTTTGGGTCTCCGAGAAGTTTGATTAACTTGTTCGTCTAAAGCCTGCGACTAGCCAAGTTTGGGAAAGATTGAGCTAGAGTTTAGAAAACAAAGCTGTAATCTGGGAGCCAGAAAAATCAATCGTTGAATGCCGGAACTGAAGGATTAAACCAGGGAAAACCACAGACCACTCCCACAGACCCACTCCGCAGGGGTATTTCTTTCCAGCAATGGATATGCTTCAAAATGTCCCCAGGCTTCCTGAGAGTTTCTCCAGGTTCTCATCTCAGGCTGCCCAACACACTCCATGCCAGCACTAGCCCCTCCTGGTTCTCAGGACCCCCAAGGCCACAGCCCCCCAGGCTGAGCATACATGACACCACCAGCCTGTGCTTGGGTCTGACTGACTCTGGACCCCACACCTGACCACAGGCCCAGCCTCAGAGTGCTGTGCAGCTGTATGGGAGCCAAGACCCCCGTCCATCCCCCAGGACCCAGTTTCCCACCATGGGCCCTGACTGCCTCCATGGGGCACCCCCACACCCCATAAAATATAACATAGGCCAGATCAAATGCCCCACCCCTGGGAGATTAGGGCTTTGTCCTCACTCCTGTCTCAGGGTCACTTCCCTGAGCCCTGCTTCTTGTCCCAGCATTAATGGGATCTTGGGATGACAAACAATGGGAACTCCCTCTCCCACCACCATCCCTAAAGACTACCACCCCACAGTCCAACATGGTGACATCCCCCATGGTCCTCTTATTGAACTTGGAGGAAACAGCTTTTAAATCAATTCCACAAATGCGACAGCACCCTCCAATGGAGGAGAATGCCACTGGGAGGCCCTGGATTTCCATCCAAAGAGCAAAAATATTTAAAGCCTAAAAACCTCCCCTCAAGCTCTGAAAAAACCAAGAACACAACTTCAAGGAAACTAAGACATAGCAGCTGCCACCCCATGTCTTCTGGCACCACCTTGTTGGCTGGGGTGGAGCCTGAAGGGGGTGAGGACATACTGGAGAAAAAGTCACAATGGGGAAAAAAAGCAGGCAAGACAAGGAAGACTTGTCGGAAAGCTAAAAGCATGTTGGCAGAATCCCGCTTCGGGGTAGGACAAAGAGCCATACGACTATGGCCAACAAGTACCTCACTCAAGAAGTGGCCGGGCGTGGGAGACCAGGTTTCCTCGGGTCTCCCCCCACGTGGCCCCACATTTGTGACTGTGCTGATCAGCCTGCAAAGTCAGTGATGGGGCTAGGAGGAGCGTGCTGTCCGGGAGAAAGGCCACGGCTGAATAGAGACAGCCGGAGCATGCGGGGACCTGGGCACGGGAGGTGCATGGTGCAGTTGTCCCGACAGCAGGAGGTTCCTGACGCTCTCTTCTGAGCATGGGCCCTGCGGCCAAGCCTGCGTCTCAGATGCATGCCGTGAAGAGCCTGAGGAGCAGGCGAATTTGCACTTGTGTCCGCACGCAACTTCCTCGTGGAGACTCCAGCACCAGACACAGGGCTGCCAGGCTGACAACCCGGGCCACAGCCTCCTGCATGACAAGACAGGCCAACCAGGATGCCCCATGCCTCCAGACCCCACAGAACAGGATCCAAGCAAAAGCAACCAGAATGTCCACAAATGGGGGTGAGGACATTTGAAGACAAAAATCTCCTTCCTTACCAAATTGCCAACTGCAGGAATCATGTGCACCTAGAGCACCAGAGTTCATCTTTCCCACAGCAGGGAAGGGCCGGCCACAGCACAGCGGAGGTGAGAGAGGGCGGGAGGCTGACTCCTGGCAGGTATTGAGAACCTGACCCCACTGGTGCTGAAGAAACTCACTGAACTAGTGCTGACAGTCAGGAAGGACACTTTTGTTCCTGATTTGACCGTATCTGGGCTTCTATCACCAGTCCTAGCTAGAACAGAGGGAAATCTGCCAGTCTTCCATCTAAACTTAGGACAAATATTGAGCACAGCCCCCCAACTCCCACCGACCTCTTTCCGCAGAGCTCATGTGAAACAATGAACCTGGGATAA
The DNA here is from genome assembly GCA_004027835.1 of Alouatta palliata. NCBI lineage: Eukaryota > Metazoa > Chordata > Mammalia > Primates > Atelidae > Alouatta > Alouatta palliata. The sequence continues at coordinate 11,432 of PVKV010036862.1, forward strand.
GCGTCCTCAGCAGGGAAAGCGTCCTCACAAGGGTTGGTGCTATGCCAGATGGGCCAGGCCATCGGGAGGGAGGGGAGGTGCGGCCCCACATGGGGCATATCATGTGCCTCGGGCAGCCTAATGGTGCCAAGACAGCCAAAGAAGCAGAAACACCAGAATGCCGTTTCCTTCTAGAGGGACTGAAGCCTCAGAATCAGGAAAACCAGCCCTTTATTCCAGGCTCTTCACTCCAGACAACAGGACACGAGTGCTCTGAGATGCCACCCTCAGAAATCCAGGTGTCCAGAGGTACAACCAAACATTGCTGGACACAGCCTGCTTGGGACTCTGTAAGGGATTTCTTGGGGCCCTGACCCAATAGGGCTGGTGTCCTTATAAAAGAGGGGGAGATGCCAGAGCGCTCTCTCTCCCTCTCTACCATGTGAGGACACAGCAAGAAGACCGCAGTCCGCCTGGCAGGAACAAAGCCCTCACCAGAACCAAACCCAGCCGAAACCTTGATCTTGGACTGTTCCAGCCTCCAGGACTGTGAGAAAATAAATGTCAGGTATTTAAACCACCCAGCCTATCGGGTCCTGTCATGGCCTGATAGACTGAACAGACTGCAGCGAGGATGAAGAGGATCTCTGGGTAAATATCTCCCAGGGTGATGCCTCCTGGTCCTCAGATTTTCAGGACCTGAGGGAACACATCAGTAACCTGAATTCTATATGCTAAAAGAGGAGGGGCTGCTGCGCTTGCCACTGTCTGCCACTGTCAGACACCCCAGAATCTGATGGGAGCAGCATGGAAGGTCAGGTCTCTGCTACATGACACCTGCGGATTTGCAAGGTGAACTTCATGGCCAGGAGCCCATCTTCCCTCCCTGAGGAAGTCAGGGCTTCTGACACCAACCTTGAAGAAAATGGTCAGGCAAGGTCCGGGCTCAGGACCCACTTTGTCAACTGGGCCATGGTTTGGGGACCTCAAGTAGACAGAGTGAAGAGGGCTTCCAATTCCAAATACCAGGGGTGTCCAAGGCTGGGCTGCAGCCAGGAACCTTCCTTGGACAGCCAGTCAGCAGGTGAGCCGCCCGGGAGAAGTTCACAGAAAGCAACCTGACCCCACTCGAGCTCCAGGAAGGTGGGGACTGTGTCTGGCTTGGTTCACTGTTTTCATCCTTCACTTGTGCAGGAGGCCAGCTGGGCTGATGGCGGCTTCCCTGAGCGAGAAAACGCTGGGCCCCTGGACAGTTCCCAACTGCCTTCCTGCCATCGCCATCACCGCGGCTGGGGTCCAGGCAACAGCGACGAGGCTCCATGTGTTCACACACAGAGGTCATCTGTCCTGGGCACTAAGTGCGTTCCCCATCCGGTAGTTCTCTTCTGCATTCTTAGGATGAAGGCCAATTCTCGCCTCTTCTTGGCGATTCCTTCTTGGGAAAGCCATCCTGTCAGGGAGAGGGGCTGAGCACCAAACAGAATTCATCAGGGGCTGCGGGTGCCAGCGACCTCACTGACTGTATAACCATAAACCCCAAGGGCCCACCTGCCCACCCAGTGACCCTCCATATTTCCACAATCCATTTGCTGTCCCTTCCCCTGAAGATGGTTTTACAACTGCTCACTGCTCAACTCCCCGCATCCTCCTTTCTCCTCACTCTGCAGCCACGGCGTCACCTCTTACTTTGCTGAGAGCGCACAGGGAGTGATCTTCCACTGCCAGCACCTCTACAGGACGCCCCGCACCTGGGCCCACCGAGCCCCTGTCCGCTCTGCGGCCACTGGTGAAAGCCCCTCACTCCTTTCTCAAGCAGCCCCTCCAACTCTTGTTAACTCAAGGACTGTGCACCTGTAATTACCTCCTCCCCTTTGGGCATCATCAGTTCCCCCCACCTGCTGACACACCCCAATTATTACCATAAACACGCAGCATGTTCTAACATCTCCCACCCTTCTAGACCATGTCGCCCCCGGCTGCTGCACCCTCCGTGGTGGCTCGCTGCTGGACCTTCACGGGCCCTCCCCTCAGTCTTGTCCAGAAACCCATCCCTCATGTGAATGACAGCCAAATGCTCAGATCGTTAAATGTCTATTTCCAGCCGCAACGTCTTCCCTGAAATCCAAACTCAAGTATCCCAATGCCTACTTAGATGTCTAGTAGGTGTCTCACATCTACAGAAACAAGAACGCTCTTACCAAATACCTTAAGCTTGTTCCCTCGGCCAACCCCATTTCAGCAGATGACACCTATGTTTTCCCCATTGTCTCCAAGCAAGACCCAAGGAATCTTTATTAACTGCTCTCTTTCCCATACATACTGGAATTCTTGCTTGAATTCAGCAGCAAGTCATACTTCCTCTTCCTTCATGAATTCGGAACCCACAACCCCTTCCCCCAGCCTGCAGCTGACCAGGCCAGGTAGGAGGCCGCCTCTCTGAGCCCTCCACCATGAACACCGTAGATCACAGAGCAGACGGACGATAAAAGATACGCAGGAGCAAGAACCAGTCCCTCCAGCTGCCTTGCTCAGGATGCAGGCTCACAGAAACTGGAATAGCGCACCCCAGATCACAAAAGTAACTAGAAGACACAGGATTTGAACCCGGGAAGTCTGGCTCTCAACCACTACCCTAAAATGCAGGCAAGGGCAGGACATGGAGAGGGTTCAGAACATAGAGAATTACCCAGCTCATCTGCAAAACTCTTGTTCTCCACATGGAAAGAGTCAGGGGTACCCAAATCCCCTTCCCTCCCCCCGCACAGCCCCATGTCCTGGCGACACATGGTTGCTGGCCATACGTGGTTGTGACAGGAGGGATCAAGGCACACAGTGGCTGCTCTTGAGTGAACACCGGGCCCCTCTTCTGGACTGCAGGTACTCCTAACGCAGCCTCATCCATGGGAGAAGAAGCCTAAGAGGACCCCACCTGAACAGACACAGATTCCAAAACTGTGGTTACAGATTCCCACGTGATCACCAAAACTGCTGTAAGAAACTCTAAAAGTACAGGTTTCTGAAATACCTAATGTTGATGATGGGGTAATGGATGCAGCAAATCACCATGGCACGTGTATACCTACGTAACAAACCTGCACGTTCTGCACATGTACCCCAGAACTTAAAGTGTAATACAACATATAGAGAGATGGATAGATTTCGAGGCCTGATTAAATCAGAGCATCTCAAGTAGCATCTGGGAATCTCTACACTTAGAAGTTTCTCATAGGATTCTATTGGTGCAGAGAGTAGATCTGAGGGAGGAGGTGACTGGGGCCTGGTGGAGGGCCAGCTTCCAGGATGATCCCTGGGGATTCCCACCACCAGGTAGCCACACCCCTGGGAAGCCCCGTCCACAGTGAATATGCCTGGCCTGTGTACCAGTTGGATCTTACAAAACTGATAATGTGTGAGTTATGAAGTCAGGTCATAAAAGGACACAGCAGCTTTCCCGTCTGTCTCTGGATTGCAGGCTCTGACACACCTTGTCGTGGGAAACTCGGCAACCTTGTGCAGAAGCCCCCATGGTGAGGCACCAAGGCCACCTGCCACCTTCCAGCATTGACCCGCGAGACACATGCATGCCCCACCGTGGCTCCCTCAGCCCCCGTCAGGCCTTCAGGTGTCTACACTCCCTGACATCTGGCTGGCAACTCCAAGTCAGCCACCCAGTCAAGCCCTCCTGAATTCCTTACCCACAAAATGGGATGAAACAATACACGTTTATTGTTGTTTTAACCTTCTGAGTTTCGCAGTAATTTGTAGTGCGGTGAGAGACAATTGATAACCTGGAATGATCAGAAGACCTTTCCCAGAGGACACAGATACTGGGTCTGATAATCAGAGAGGAGGGCATTAGGTAAAAGAAGAAGCTTGTTCGGGTATGACGTACTTCACTGATGTGAAATAGAGA
>PVKV010036863.1:0-15323 GCA_004027835.1 Alouatta palliata
TATTGATTCCTCACATTCATTCTCAATCAGGCCTTGTTCAATTGGTGATGAGGAACTGCAATCCTCTGTAGGAGGAAAGGCATTCTGATTTCGGGTGTTTTCAGCCTTTTTGCGCTGGTTTCTTCCCATTTTTGTGGATTTATCCACCTGTCGTCTGTGTAACTGCTGACTTTCAGATTAGGTCTCTGAGTGGACGTCAAGCTTGTTGATAAATTTTTTTCTATTTCTTAATTTTCCTTCGGTGGACGCCCCTCCCCCACAGAGCTGAACCTTCGCGGGTTCAGCTGTACTTGCTGTGAAACTCTCAATCCTCAGCAGTTCCAACTGCTGGGGTTTTTTTTGTTTGTTTGTTTGTTTTTTGTGGCGGGGGGGTACCAGCCTTCCCCTGCGGCTATCCACTACACCGGCTGAAACAGCAGCGTTAAGATTCGTGGCGCTTTTCTGCCCTGGAATCTCCCGGTCTGGTTCCCCACTTCAGTCCGTTTTTCAATCAGCTGAATGGGAGACTCTGCCTTCCCAGAGCTCCAAACGCCAACCAAAAGGGCACTCAGTCCTGTGTACTCTGGACTGAGAACCACTGCGCCGGGGCACCTGCAAAACGACCGCGCCCGCCGTAAGAGTCGCACTGGCGACCCGTGGGGCTCCTCCGCCAAGAATCTCTTGGTCCATGGGCAATAAAAATTAGTCTGAAAATGTGGCGTCCACTCACTCTCTGCACTTTCAGTGGGAGCTACAATCCTGAGCTGCTGCTAATCGGCCATCTTGGATCCTCTTTCTGTCTTTTGTTTTTTTTGAGATGGAGTCTCACTCTGTCACCCAGGCTGGAGTGCAGTGTTGTAATGTAATTTCACTGCAACCTCTGCCGCCCGGGTTTAAGCAATTCTAGTATCTCCCCAAGTTTTTTGCATTTTTAGTGGAGGTTAGATTTTGCCATGTTGCCCAGGCTGCTCTTGAACTCTTGACCTCAGGTGATCCATCCACCTTAGCCTCCCAAAGTACTGGGATTACAGGTGTGAGTCACCACACCCGGCCTATTCGGAGTTTCTATTTTTCCTTAAGTTGGTTTCTTCAATAGATTATGTTTCTAAGAATTTGTTCACTTCATTTACGTTATTCAATTTGTTGGCATACAGTTGTTCTGTTCATAGTCTCCTAATCCTTTTTGTTACTTTTTTTTTTTTAAGTTTTATTTTTAGTTGACACATAATAATTGTATAGTTTTTTTATTTCTGCAAAACTGGTGGTCATGTCCTCACTTTCATATCTGATTTTTGTAATTTGAGTCCTCTCTTTTTTTCTTAGTTTAGGTAAAGGTTGTCAATTTTGTTGATCTTTCCAAAGAACCAACTTCTGTTTTTTTTTTTTTTTAATTGATTTTTTATTTCTGTTTTATTCTCTGCTGTCATCTTTATTATTTCCCTCTTTTTGCTAGCTTTGGGTTTAGTTTGCCTTTCTTTTTCTAGTTCCTTAATGTGGACAGTTAGCTTATTGGTTAGAGATCTTTCTTTTTTAAAATTCTGTGTGTTCATAGCTATAAATTTTCCTTAGCACTACTTTCACTGTGTCCTGTAAGTTTTGATATGTTGTGTTTTCATTTTTATTTGCCTCAAGTTATTTTCTAATACAATTTTGAATTTTATTGGTTTTACAGTTTTTAAATGTTTGCCTTTTTGGCTTTAGAGTTGCCAGCTACAGCTTTTATTTTTTATTTTATTTCTTTATTTTTTGAGACAGAGTCTTGCTTTGTTGCCCAGGCTGGAGTGCAGTGGTGCAATCTCAGCTCACTGCAACCTCCGCCTCCCAGGTTCAAACGATTCTCCTGCCTCAGCCTCCCTAGTAGGTGAGATTACAGATGCACGCCACCACTCCCAGCTAATTTTTGTATTTTTAGTAAAGACGGGGTTTCATCATGTTGGCCAGGCTGATCTCGAGCTCCTGACCTCAAGTGATCCACGTGCTTCAGCCTCCCAAAGTGCTGGGATTATAGGCGTGAGCCACTGTGCCTAGCAAGAACAGCTTTTATATCTCATTTCACGTTTATTCATATTAAAGATGCATTATTTAAAAAAACTGTATAATCAACACTTGGGCTGTCTGTGAGAACCCCCCTCTAAATGGACTCTGTACGTTATCCAAGTTTTGCCCAAGAGATCTAAAGAATGAAAAAAAGGCCAGACATGGTGGCTCACACCTGTGATCCCAGCACTTTGGGAGGCTGAGGCGGGTGAATCACAAGGTCAGGAGTTCGAGACTACCGTGACCAACATGGCGAAACCCCGTCTCTACTAAAAAAAAAATACAAAAAATTAGCTGGGTATGGTGGCACGTGCTTGTAATCCCAGCTACTTGGGAAGCTGGACCAGGAGAATTGCTTGAACCCGGGAGGTGGAGGTTGCAGTGAGCCGAGATCGCGCCATTGCTCTCCAGCCTGGGCCACAGAGCAAACTCCGTCTCAAAAAAAAAAAAAAAAAAGGATGGAAAAAAAGACAATTAATAAGTGAATTTATAATCTAAATGGGTCTAGATACACTATTCCTGGTGAACCTTAAGAATAATCAAAAAATCCAAGTAGACTGAAGATCTCTGTCAAGGGGAAAGCTGGCTTTTAGGCCAGACAGCAACTGTGCTTCAAGATTCTTGCAACTCCGATTCAATTAAGTACTCTCTTCTTTCATTCTATTTTATTCCCTAGCTCCCACTCCCCAGTGTCTTCACTGTCATCTTCATAGTCCTCTCTCTTTATTTTTTTCTTTTGAGATGGAGTTTTGCTCTTGTTGCCCAGGCTGGAGTGCAATGGTGCAATCTCAGCTCGCTGCATCCTCTGCCTCCCAAGTTCAAGCTATTCTCCTGCCTCAGCCTCCCAAGTAGCTGGGATTACAGGTGCCTGCCGCCACGCCCGGCTCATTTTTGTATTTTTTAGTAGAGAGAGGGTTTCATCATGTTGGCCAGGCTGGTCTCAAACTCCTGACCTCAGGTGATCTGCTCGCCTCAGCCTCCCAAAGTGCTGAGATTACAGGTGTCAGCCACCACGCCTGGCCCATAGTTCTCTCTCTAGTCAATTTTTGGTGACCATTGGAAAAAAATGCTACATGAATGCATTTGTTCAATTTGAAAATAGTTAGACACTTGGGTCACTGATAGACATGAACTTGCCAGTTGTTCTGGGCAGGTTGCAAGTTCCAAGTCTTGCCAGTTTACTTTACTTTCTGAGCATGTTCACATTTGCCGGGAAAAGCTTTGGGCTTATAGCTCTAAACTAAACCACTTTTAATCTACAGGGGAGATCCTTTTGGGCTGACCCAGGAGACAGCTTCTTTAAAAGGTATGCTTCTTTAAAAGGTGCCGTGGCTCACACCTGTAATCCCAACACCTTGGGAGGTTGAGGCAGGAGAACTGCTTGAGGCTAGGAGTTTGAGACCAGCCTGGGCAACATAGTGAGACCCTGTCTCTACAAAAAGTAAAATTAAATTAAAAAATTCGTCAGGTGTGGTAGTGAGCTCATAGTCTCAGCTACTTGGGAGGCTAAGGTGGAAGGATCACTTGAGCCTGGGAGTTTAAGGCTACAGTGAGCTTTGATTGTGCCACCACACTTCAGCCTGGGACCCTATTTCAAAAGAGTTTTTAATTTTTAATTTGCATTTATTTTTGTTTTTTTGAGACAGTCTTGCTTTGTACCCAGGCTGGAGTGCAGTGGTGCACTCTTGGCTCCCTGCAACCTCTGCCTCCTGGGTTCAAGTGATTCTCCTGCCTCTGCCGCCCGAATAGGTGATTGCAGGCATGCACCATCATGCCCGGCTAATTTTATTTTTAGTAGAGATGGGGTTTCACCATGTTGGCCAAACTGGTCTTGAACTCCTGGCCTCAAGTGATTCACCCACCTCGGCCTCCCAAAGTGCTGGGATTCTAGGTGTGAGCCACTGTGACTGGCCTCTCAAAAAATTTTTTTAAAAAAGGTAGGCTCCGCTGGGCATGGTGGCTCACGCCTGTAATCCAAGCACTTTGGAGGCCAAGGCGGGTGGGTCACCTGAGGTCGGGAGTTCAAGACCAGCCTGACCAACATGGTGAAACCCCGTCTTAAAAAAAAAAAAAAAAAGGTAGGCTCCTACTTCACTGCGTTCTAAGGCAGGTACACTTCTCTCTCACTGCAGGTTTTCCAGAAACCTCATGAGGTGGTGACGGTGCTGCTGATTCAGACCCTGGGGGCCCTCACACCCTCGCTGCCGTCCTGCCTCAGCAGCGGCGTGGAGAGGGCAGGGCCGGAGCAGGAGCTCACCAGGCTGCTGGAGTTCTACGACACCACTGCCCACTTCGCCAAGGGCTTGGAGATGGCGCTGCTCCCCCACCTATGTAAACATTCCTTCCTCCCAGTTCTCCAGCTTGTCTTTACTCGCTCTTTCTGAAGCTTCTGGGGCCTGGGTTTGTTTGCCTTTTCAGATGACTGATTTTACAGAAATGGAAGGGATCCGTGTTTTCCTTCTCAGCAGACGTGGAGGGCTTTTCCATGAAAACATTACCATCATGGAAATACTTGTTTAATATACTTGCCTGGCTCCAGTGCTGCCTGGGTGCTTTGCACGCTCTGGGGAAGTGGTGGACACCTCTCTGGGGGCTTGGGATATAAAAGAGGCATCACAGTGAGGCAGGTAGATTTATGGGAGAGTTGGTGGCAGATTACACCAGGAGGCAAGTGTGCTGCTCATCCTTTGAAGTCATCATGAAGCATCAGACAGTTCAACCTCAAAAGTCAGTTTTAGAGAACAAATACGTTACAGGGGTTTCCTCCCTCCCTCCCTCCTTCCTTCCTTTCCTTCCTTCTTCCCTCTCTTGTTGCTGCTTCCCGGATTCAAGTGATTCTCCTGCCTCAGCCTCCTGAGTATTAACTGGGATTACAGGCGTGCACCACCACGCCGGGCTAATTTTGTAGTTTTAGTACAGATGGGGTTTCTCCATGTTGGTCAGGCTGGTCTCCAACTCCCAACCTCAAGTGATCCACCTGCCTCAGCCTCCCAAAGTGCTGGGATTACAGGCTTGAGCCACCTCGCCTGGCCGCTACAGGGGCTTTTTGAAGGAGCGACAGCAAATGTCCCAGGGCAGGAGAGCTGTGCTAAGAGAGTAAAGGTAGTTGTAGAGAAAATGGGCTTTCCCCGTTGGCTGACTGAGAGCAGAGCACCCCTTGCTCCCATTTGGGTAAACAACACCTGGTTGTGACATTCTCTGAGCTCTTTCCCGTTTATGTTAAAAGCTTCATAAATTTTTAAAGAACACAGACCCCATGACTCATGCTGCTGTCAAATCAGGAAATCCCTTCAGGAAGGCCTTGTTCTGCTGTTTGGCTGCTGTGTGTCACTGACTTGGTGTATTTAATAGTTATTCTCTTTAATCACATTTGTGCATAATTGCCTCATACGTTCCAGGGAGTGTGTTTATTGTTCGGATTCCTGATGACTCATCGGTGTTTTTGGCACACTCACAGGTCAGGCCTTAGTTATGGGAAAGGCCCGCTGGATGTGGGCAGCTTCCAGGGGACCGTGTTGCCTTTGTGGAAGTGGCTAAAGAGAGTCGAGAGAGTTGGGCTAAGGAGAGTTGTCTGCATCACAGTGGGACGAAGGTGGAGCAAGGAACGCTGCATCCTTCCCCTGGGATGGACGTAGTAAGGAAGAGACAGATCTAGCAGTGCTTTGCTAGTCAGCCACGGGACAAGTCTCACTCTGTCACCCAGGCTGGAGTGTAGTGCTGAGATCTCGGCTCACTGCAACCTCTGTCTCCTGGGTTGAAGCAATTCTTCTGCCTCAGCCACCCAATAGTTGGGACTACAAGTGTGTGCCACCACACCTGGCTAATTTTTGTACTTTTTAGTAGAGATGAGGTTTTGCCATGTTGACCAGGCTGGTCTTGAACTCCTGACCTCAGATGATCGACTTGCCTGGGCCTCCCAAAGTGCTGGGATTACAGCAAGTATGAGCCACTGTACCTGGCCAGGACTTTTTTATTTTTTTTTAGACAGAGACTTGCTCTGTCGCCCAGGCTGGAGTGCAATGGCGTGATCTCAGCTCACTGCAACCTCCCCCTCAAAGGTTCAAGCAATTCTCCTGCCTCAGCCTCCCGAGTAGCTGGGATTACAGGCACCCACTACACGCCTGGCTAATTTTTTTGTATTTTTAGTAGAGACGGGAGTTTCACCATGTTGGCCAGGTTGATCTCAAACTCCTGACCTCAAGTGGTCCACCTACCTCAGCCTCCCAAAGTGCTGAGATTACAGGAGTGAGCCACTGCACCTGACCTAGATTTCTAATGATTCTCCTTGAGATTTTAACATTCTTTGGAAACACAAAAAAAGAAATTAAAAAGGGAGCAAGAACAATCCATAAACTCATCAGTCAGAGCCACCAACAACACTGTTTGCTTCCAGTAATACAAATATACATTGTTCACAAAATATTAATATAAATATTTAATATCTACCATATAAATATTATATAATAAATACAGAATGTAATATATATTTAATATATTACTTTTATATATTTACATGTAATAATATATGTTATATAATATATATAAAAAAATCTTAAAATATTGGTTGTAGACAGTCTTATATTTTCCTTTTTTTTTTTTGAGACAGAGTTACGCTCTGTTGCCAGGCTGGAGTGCAATGGCATGATCTTGGCTCATTGCAGCCTCCGCCTCCCAGGTTCAAGTGATTCTCCTGCCTCAGCCTCCTCAGTAGCTGGGACTACAGGCATGCACCACCATGCCCAGCGAATTTTTGTATTTTTAGTAGAGACAGGGTTTCACCATGTTGGCCAGGATGGTCTTCATCTCTTGACCTAATGATCCACCCGTCTTGGCCTCCCAAAGTGCTGGGATTACAGGTGTAAGCCACTGCGCCCAGCCATATTTTCATTTTTTGAAATGCTCAAAATAATATAAAGGACATTTCTTATATAGTTAAATGTTTTCCTAAGACATAGTTTTATTGTTTTTTGTTTTTTCAAGACAGGGTCTTGCTCTGCTGCCCAGGTTAGATTGCATTGGTGCTTTCACAGTTCACTGTAGCCTGTACCTTCTGGGCTCGAGTGATTCTCTGAATTCAGCCTCTTGAGTAGTTGGGACCACAGGCACATGCCACCAAGACTGACTAATTTTTAAATTTTTTGTGGAGACAGGGTCTCCCTATTTTGCTCAGGCTGGTCTCAAACTCCTGGGCTCAAGCAATTCTCCTGCTTTGGCTTCCCAAAGTGCTGGGATTACAGGTGTGAACTACCACATCCAGCCAATTTACTACCATTTTTTAGTCACTGTGATGTATAAAACTATTATGAACTGTTTTATACATTAGCTTTTGAGCCTACCTCCGATTATTCCTTAGGATAAGTTTAAATTTGCAGTTGCTCAGAAATGAAAAATGTGAAGATACTTGTCACATTTTGTTCTTTAAAAAGTGTTCTGTTTTCTTATCTATCAGTAGTGAACGAAGGTGCCTGTGTCCCCACGCCCTCACCAACACTAGACTTTTTTCTCCTTTCCTTGCCAGGTTCTTAGACAATTACTGATACATCGTTTTATTTTTTCACTTTAGTTATTAGGGAGTTCGAAAGTCACATGATATAAAGTATCTTTTCTCTTTTGAATTGCTTATTTTTTAGCCTGTTACTCTGTTTGGGAGTTTAACCTTTTTTCTGGTTAATTTTTAAGAGCAATTTATTTAAAATAATATATTATTAAATATATTATAAAAAGCAACAAAAGTATGTATTATAAGAATTAATGATACAGAACTCGGACAGAAAATAGCTCTCCTATAATCCCAGTTTACCCACTGTTACGAATATGGTGCATATTTCTGAAAGACTCTTATATAGTGAGAAATTTTTCCCATTGTTTATCAAATATGTTGTAAATATATTGTCTAACTTTTAATTTTACCTTTAACATTTTTTCTGTTATTTTAATAGTTAATACACATACTTAATACAATTCAAAATAGAAAAGATTATGCAATATAAAGTAAATTAAAAAAATTTAGGTTGGCTTTATCATAGAAAAAGTTGGAAGATACAAGGAAGGAGAAAAATAAATAATTCTCAACCTGCCATTCAGAAATAGCATTTTGGGCCAGGCATGGGGGCTCACACCTGTAATCCCAGCCCTTTGGGAGGACAAGGTGGGAGAATCATTTGAGTCCAGGAGTTCGAGATCAGACCTGGCAACATAGTGAGACCCCCCCATCTCTACATAAAATAAAAAAAGTTAGCCAGGTATAGTGATACACACCCGTAGTACCTGCTACTCAGGAGGCTGGGGTGGGAGGATCACTTGAGCCTGAGAGGCAAAGGCAATGGTGGATGCACCACTGCACCTTAGTCTGGGAGACAGAATGAGACCCTGTCTCAAAAAAAAAAAAGAACTAACACTTTGGATTCTGTACATGTGCAGATTTGATTATTACCACATTAGACACACATTACTTTACCTAATCTCTACAAAACCTTGTAAATCGGTGCCAGAAATCGAGACTAGCAGACTTTTGCTGAGTGAGTATTGAAGGAAAAGCAGCAGTTACCTAGATGAAGAGGGGAAGGGAAGAAGATGGTCCTTCCAGACAGAAGGGTCAGCATGTGACCAGAGGAAGCTTTTAGGAACGGAGAGAAGGCTGAGAGCTGGAGGAAGAGGGAAGGAGGACGAGGTTGTAGAAGTAATAATAAAACTAGCTGGAGGAGGGGACCAGTAAGTAGGCTATTACATTTACTAATCCCCTGTTGAGACTATGTCCAAAACTTTCTGATTCTGGGCCATGTTTCCATGAACATCCTTCTCTTTCTGTGTATTTGTCAATTTCTTTGAGATGATTTTCAGGAATTGAATTGCTGTGTTGTACAATATGCACATTTACATTTTGATACAGCATGTTTTACATTTTTATGTGGTTGAACATAGGAATTTTTGGAATGCCTGGGCTATGGGGTATCTTTTCGTTTTTTTGTTTTTGTTTGAGACGGAGTCTGGCTCTGTCGTGCAGGCTGGAGTGCAGTGGTGTGATCTCGGATCACTATGATCCCTGACTCCCGGGTTCAAGTGATTCTCCTGCCTTAGCCTCCCAAGTAGCTGGGAACACAGGTGCATGTGTCTTGCTCTGTTGCCCAGGCTGGAGTGCAATGGCAGCTAAATTTGTTTTGTATTTTTAGCAGAGACAGGCTTTCAGCATATTGGCTAGGCTGGTCTCAAACTCCTGACCTCGAGTAATCTGCTCGCCTTGGCCTCCCAAAGTGCTGGGATTACACACGTGAGCCACCACGCCCCGCCTGTGGGGTATCCTGTTTCTATGAAGTCCTAGGAATACATGGCATGGGAAATGTTCTTCCTGTATTGTCTTTTCTCTGTGCAATTATTATTTTTTTTTTTGAGACAGAGTCTTAGAATCTTACTCGGTTGCCCAGCCTGGAGTGCAGTGGTGCCATCTCGGCTCACTGCAACCTCCGTCTCCCAGGTTCAAGCAATTCTTCTGCCTTAGCCTCCTGAGTAGCTGAAATTACAGGTGCCTACCACTACGCCTGGCTAATTTTTGTATTTTTAGTTGAAACGGGGTTTCACCATAATGGCCAGGCTGGTCTCCAACTCCTGGCCTCAGGTGATCCGCCTGCCTCAGCCTCCCAAAGTGCTGGGATTACAAGTGTGAGCTATCGTGCCCAGCCTCTGTGGTAATTCTTGAACCTGAGCTTGATGAGGTTTATCTTTTGAAGGGATTCTTATCCATGCTGGGTCATGGGATTCAGGGGGTTGGTGTCTTTAATAGTGCTTTAGGCAAATCTGTGCAAAGCCCAAATTTATCCAGGTATTTGCTGAACTGATTGTAGAAGAAGCTTCCATGAATGTTAAAAGTTGCTTAACAAAATGTAGTCCCCTTTGGAGCTCAAATGGGGAAAGTTCTAGTAGACTGCCTCTTGATTGTTGCTTTCCCACAGTTAATTTCAGATTCTTTGTTCATTATCGTTTTACATGTCTGATTCCCTAAAGATGAACACAATCTGGTAAAAGTCACGGAGCTGGTGGATGCTGTGTATGATCCGTACAAACCCTACCAGCTAAAGTATGGCGACATGGAAGAGAGCAACCTCCTCATCCAGATCAGTGCCGTGCCTTTGGTAAAGTCACAGTGCATCCTGGGGCCACGGAGGAAGCATTCTATTAGCCAGGCTCTTGACCACGTCTGAGGGAGGGCTGGGATTTGGGATCTGGTGTGCAAAAATATGGGCTTTAAGTGCTTGTGGGCTCTTGTAATCCAAATGTAAAATGAGACTGTGTGTTTGCTACCAGTTTTCTATGATTGATTGTTCGGACAGGGTCTCCATCTGTTGCCTAGGCTGGAGTGTAGTGGTATGATTACAGCTCACTGCAGCCTTGACCTCCCAGGCTCAAATGATCATCCTGCTTCTTCCTCTTGAGTAGCTGGGACTACAGACATGTGCCACCACACCTGGCTCATTTTTGTAATTTTTTGTAGAGACAGGGTTTCGGCAGGTTGCCCAGGCTGGTCTCAAACTCCTGGGCTCAAGCAATCCACACACCTTGGCCTTCTAAAGTACTGGAATTAGAGGCATGTGCCACCCCTCGGCGCCCCCATTTTCTATTTAAAATCCCCATTGAAGGTTTAGCAAAATGAGAGGCTTAAATCTTATGGGGATAAGTTGATTGCCTTTCCCTGGTTTAGTGATTTCTTATTAAGGCAGTCTTTCATTTAAGGAAAATATGCAAATGGACACAGGAGCTTAGCACTCATGGGGGATGCTGTAGGGGCAGGTTCACTGTGTGGGCACCAGGGGTGGAACTAAGGCCATTTCCATTTCAAAGATTATTTTGTTTTCAAGTCATAAAGTTGTCTAGCATGAGATGCATTGCCATTTCAGAATTGATTTTATAGAAGTTCAAATCTACTGCCTCTTACCATTTTCTTGTTTTCTAGGGATATACCTAGAAAGTCTGTTGCACTTCAGTGACATTCTTGCCCCTGAAGGAAGCATTTTCCTTTTGCTACTTTTTATTTTTGAAAGGGTCTTGCTCTGTCACCCAGGCTGGAGTGCAGTGGCATAATCACAGCTCACTGCAACCTTGATCTCCCAGGCTCAAGCGATCCTCGCACCTCAGCTTCGCTAGTAGCTGGGACTACAGGTGCCCACCACCTCGCCAAGCTAATTTTTTATATTTTTTGTAGAGACGGAGTTTCGCCATGTTGCCCAGGCTGGTCTCAAACTCCTGGGCTCAAGCGATCCATCCACCTCTGCCTTCTGAAGTACTGGGATTACAGGCTTGAGCCACTGAACTCAGCCCCTTTTGGTACATTCTTTGGAGCGTCTGATATGGAGAATTTGAATCCTGGCTCAAGAGCCAGAGGGAGAGATGCCATCTTAATAATCACAGAAAAAGAGGAAAGTAATGAAAAACATTAGGATGAAGTAGACAGACATTTGATCGTGTTTTTCTGCCAGGAGTTAACTTCCATGATCCCACCGATGACTTAGACTGTTCTCCTTGATTCAGGCTCTAGAGGAGAGTTCACAGGTTGCAATTGTATTTCTGACATCATTATTAAGTGATTTTACTACAGATGAGAGGGGTTGGAGGTCTTCCCCTATCTCAGCATTATCTGTTCTCAAGCCTGATGCAGCATTTGTTTGTCTGTATTTGCTGAGCAGGAGCATGGGGAAGTGATTGACTGTGTGCAGGAGCTGAGCCACTCCGTGAACAAGCTGTTTGGTCTGGCGTCTGCAGCCATTGACAGATGCATCAGATTCACCAATGGCCTGGGCACCTGCGGTCTGCTGTCAGCCTTGAAATCCCTCTTTGCCAAGTAAGGCTCGGGGACTAGGGACTGGATGGGCCACACTGGAGCAGTGTCTGTCCCAATTGAAAATGCACGTGTTTTGTATTCCTGCTCTGAACCCTGGGAAACACTTGCATCTGAGCCAAAGAGGATGTTAAGGATTCATGGTGGCATTGTTTGTGATGGGAAAACATTTGAAACAACTGAAACGTCCACCCATTAGGGAAGGCTGCTTAAGATGTGATATATTCATATGAGAGAAACTTGTGCAGCAGTTAAAGTATGTTAAGAGAAAAAAAAAAAAGGCCAGACGCGTGGCTCACACCTGTAATCCCAGCACTTTGGGAGGCTCAGACAGGCAGATCACGAGGTCAGGAGTTCAAGACCAGACTGGCCAACATAGCGAAATTCTGTCTCTACTAAAAAATACAAAAATTAGCTGGGCATGGTGGCTTGTGCCTGTAATCCCAGCTACCTGGGAAGCTGAGGCAGGAGAATTGCTTGAACCCAGACCCGGGAGGCCAAGGTTGCAGTGAGCTGAGATTCCGCCACTGCACTCCAGCCTAGCGAGACTCCGTCTCAAAAAAAAGAAAAGAAAAAGAAACCTTAGACAAGTGAAATTTAACAAAGGTTATTTGAGCAAGAAAAAGGTTCTATGACCTGGTATGGTGAATCATGCCTGTAATCCCAGTACTTTGGCAGGCCAAGATAGGCGGATTGCTTGAGCTCAGGAGTCTGAGACCAGCCTGGCCAACACGGTGAAACTGTGTCTCTGATTGTTCCAGAAATACTGAGCACGTCTCTGTGAACTGTGGAGGCTCTTTTGACACAGAGTTCCCTGGCATTGCCATCGGGCATTCAGTACCTCCCAGCGCAGTTCCCTGTGGCCAGATGAGCCTGGATGTGTTCCTATAGAAAAGAAACATCAGGCTGGGTGCAGTGACTCACGCTTGTAATCCCAGCGCTTTGGGAGGCTGAGGAGAGTGGATCACTTGAGGTCAGGAGTTTGAAATCAGCCTGGTCAACATGGCAAAACTCGTCTCTCGTAAAAATGCAAAAATTAGCTAGGGATGGTGGTGGGTGCCTCTAATCCCAGCTGTTCAGGAGGCTGAGGCAGGAGAATCACTTGAAAAAGGGGGCGGACTATATTCACAGCGACTCTGACATAGCTGACAATTGGAAATGTGTGGCGTGAGAAACAGCTGGAGGGTTTGAGGACAAAAATGATGTGATGAAAGCTACGCTCTCCTCTGAGATTTCATGACAAACCGTGACAAACCTATTTAGAATTCTGGACTGACGGATAATGAAATAGAGAAAACATTTGCTTATAGCCATACCTGACAATGGTGGCTAAACAAAACTCCTTCTCCTGCAGTGCATGCCTGCTCTTTCTGCAGAGCACATGGATATTTGTCATAGTTGCAGGGTGGTGACATGGTTGTTTAACCTCCCATGGCTAAAGCACAATCACATTCCTTAACATTCCCCTGTCAGTTTATCCTTGAGGCCAGCCTCTCTGCCCTCTGGGACTCAGAACCCTAGAAAGCTGTCACCTGTCTTGGTGCAAAGGGAAGATGTTGTCAGTGGGACCCTGGCTTTCGCAGCTTTCCTCCTGAAAGTATCAAAGTCTCTGTAAAGCAGGCAGCAGGATCATTTGCAGTCAGTGGAGTCTGAAGCAGTTTCCACTTCGTTAGCTGAGTGGTCTGTGTCTCCACTGCACATACTGACCTTTCAGGTCAGTGCCCTGGGTCCTCACATTTCACTTTCCTCAGTTAGAGCTATGGTTTGGGAGGGGCAAGCAGCAAGACCTTTTGTGATACACGCAAATGTCACAGGTTTCTTAGCTTTCAGAGGACATGACTCCCTCCTTTATGTCCAGCTCTTTGCTAGTTCCTGGGGATATAAGTATGAGGCACAGACCCTGTTCTCCCAGAGCCTGAAGTCCAGCAGCAGCAATAAGCCTCAAACAGGCTATTAGCAATAAGCATTGCTAATTGCTTGCTCTGTCACCCAGGCTGGAGTGCAGTGGCGTGCCCATGGCCCATTGCAGCCTTGACCTCCTAGGCTCAACCCATGCTTTCACCTCAGCCTCCTAAGTAGCTGGGACTACAGGCACCTGCCACCGTGCCCAGCTAATTTTTGTATTTTTTGTAGAGACGAAGTTTCACCATGTCACCCAGTGTGGTCTTGAACTCCTAGGTACAAGTGGTCCTCCCACCTCCACCTCCCAAAAAAGTGCTGTGATTACAGGCATGAGCTACCGCACCTGCCTGATTTTTTTTTTTAAGAGATAGGATCTCACTGTGTTGCCTCCTTAGCCTCCCAAAGTGCTGGGATAACAGGCATGAGCCACTGTGCTCTGTCTAAACAAGCTGTTTAATTACAGTGTTGTAAATGCTAGGAGGGAAAAGTATGTGTGAACAGTGAGAGCAAACAGCACACTCTGTGAGGGAGGATTTTCTGGCTTTGAATCTACGTTCATGCTCCTGTCCCATTAAAGTCAGACCCTTGCCAGCCATGGAACTTTAATCCCTGTGCCATGGATATTTAATCTAAATTTAGAGGATGAGAATGATGCAGAGGTACCCTGGATGTCATGACCTGCCTTATGTTATCCCAGGTCACAGCTCGTTATTGCCGTGGGACTGTGATGTTTAAACAGTTCTTCAAACCTTTCATAGATACGGACTTATCTGGATGAGTGGGGGATTTATCAGCATCATCTCTCACCTGGTTGATCCTGGAATCAACTTTGTGACAATCCCTTCCTTCTCCTCTTGGACATCTCTCTTAGAAACTGCTCGACCAGGTGGTGAAGACTGTCTTGCCATATAGAGAAGACCTTTGTGTGGTCAGAGTTTTACAAGCAGTTTCACTCCTCAGTGGGAGCCTCTAAAGATGCTTTCAAGGCCATTAGTAGTTTGTCCAGAACTGTAGAATCCAGGTCTCTTTAGAGTTAGGGGATCGATGGTGACCTCCTTACCATTTTCTTCCCTTTCCTGGTAGATATGTGTCTGATTTCACCAGCACTCTCCAGTCCATACGAAAGAAGTGCAAACTGGACGACATTCCTCCCAACTCCCTCTTCCAGGAAGATTGGACAGCTTTTCAGAACTCCATTAGGTAAACTGGGGGCTGTAATTCACGCTGTTCCTAATGTAGTCAGCGTAAACACGTATGATATGGTATATAAAAATGGCAAATGTGTTTGGAAGCATTTCATTTTTTTTTTTCTTTCACTGCCTTTTTAAAAAGCAAATAGTCTGGATTCTAAACACAAACCAGTAAATAAAAACCCAACCCAAGCCGGGCGCGGTGGCTCACGCCTGTAATCCCAGCACTTTGGGAGGCCGAGGCGGGTGGATCACGAGGTCAAGAGATCGAGACCATCCTGGTCAACATGGTGAAACCCCATCTCTACTAAAAATACAAAAATTAGCTGGGCATGGTGGCACGTGCCTGTAGTCCCAGCTACTCGGGAGGCTGAGGCAGGAGAATTGCT
>PVKV010036864.1:0-15321 GCA_004027835.1 Alouatta palliata
GTGTTTCTTTCAGGAGCTCTTGTAGGGCAGGTCTGGTGGTGACAAAATCTCTCAATAATTGCTTGTCCATAAAGGATTTTATTTCTCCTTCACTTATGAAGCTTAGTTTGGCTGGATATGAGATTCTGGGTTGAAAGTTCTTTTCTTTAAGGATGTTGAATATTGGCCCTCACTCTCTTCTGGCTTGTAGGGTTTCTGCTGAGAGATCTGCTGTGAGTCTGGCTGGCTTCCCTCTGTGCTTCTCTCTGGCTGCCCTTGGCATTTTTTCCTTTATTTCGACCCTGACGAATCTGACAGTTACATGCCTTCGGGTTGCTATTCTTGAGAAATATCTTTGTGGAGTTCTCTGTATTTCTTGAATTTGAAATTTGGACTGCCTTGCTAGGCTTGGGAAGTTCTCCTGGATAATATCCTGGAGTGTGTTTTCCAGGTTGGATTCATTCTCCCTATCATATTCAGGTACACCGATCAAGCGTAGATTAGGTTTTTTCACATAATCCCATATTTCTTGGAGGCTTTGTTCATTTCTTTTCACTCTTTTTTCTCTTGTATTGCCTTCTCCTTTTATTTCATTGAGTTGATCTTCAATCTCTGATATCCTTTCTTCTGCTTGATCGATTCAGCTATTAAAACTTGTGTTTGCTTCACGTAGTTCTCGTGCTGTGTTCTTCAACTCCATCAAGTCATTTATGTTCTTCTCTAAGCTGATTATTCTAGTTAGCATTTCGTCTAACCTTTTTTCAAGGTTTTTGGTTTCTTTGCATTGAGTCAGTAGAACTAGAGGAGCAAGATCAAAAATTCTCAAAAGCTAGCAGAAGACAACAGATAACTAAGATCAAAGCAGAGCTGAAGGAGATAGACACACAAAAAACCCTTCAAAAAATCAGTAAATCCAGGAGCTGGTTTTTTGAAAAGATCAACAAAATAGACAGATGGCTAGCCAGATTAATAAAAAGGAAAAGGGAGAAGAATCAAATAGATGTAATAAAAAATGATAAAGGGAATATCACCACTGATCCCCTGGAAATACAAACTACCATCAGAAATTACTACAAATAGCTCTACTCACATAAACCAGTAAACCAGGAAGAAATGGATAAATTCCTAGACACTTGTACTCTACCAACTAAACCAGGAGGAAGCTGAAGCCCTAAACAGACCAATAACAAGGGCTGAAGTAGAAGCAGCAGTCAATAGCCTACCAACCAAAAAAAGTCCAGGTCCAGACGGGTTCACAGCCAAATTCTACCAGATGTACAAAGAGGAGTTGGTTCCATTCCTTCTGAAACTGTATCAAACAATACAAAAGGAGGGAATCCTCCCTAACTCATTTTATTAGACCAACATCATCCTGATAGCAAAACCAGGCACAGACTTACCTAAAAAAGAAAACTTCAGGCCAATATCCATGATGAACATTGACACAAAAATCTTCAATAAAATACTGGCAAACAGACTGCAACAGCACATCAAGAAGCTTATCCATCACGACCAAGTAGGCTTCATCCCAGGGATGCAAAGCTGGTTCAACATACGCAAATCCATTAATGTAATCCATCACATAAACGGAACCAAAGACAAAAACCACATGATTACCTCAATCGATGCAGAGAAGGCCTTCAATAAAATTCAACAGCCCTTCATGCTAAAAACTTTCAATAAACTAGGTATTGATGGAATGTATCATAAAATGATAAAAGCTATATATGACAAACCTACAACCAATATCATACTGAATCGGCAAAAGCTATAAGAATTCCCTTTTAAGTCAGGCACTAGACAAGGATGCCCTGTCTCACCACTCCTATTCAACATAGTATTGGAAGTTCTAGCCAGAGCAATCAGGCAAGAAAAAGAAATAAAGGATATTCGATTAGGAAAGGAGGAAGTCAAATAGTCTCTATTTGCAGATGACATGATTGTATATCTGGAAGACCTCATCGTCTCAGCCCAAAATGTTCTCAAACTGATAAGCAACTTCAGCAAAGTCTCAGGATACAAAATCAATGTGCAAAATCACAAGCATTCCTATACACCAATAACAGACAAACAGAGAGCCAAGTCAAGAGTGAACACCCATTCACAATTGCTACAAAGAGAATAAAATACCTAGGAATACAACTAACAAAGGATGTAAAGGACCTCTTCAAGAAGAACTACAAACCACTGCTCAATGAAATAAGAAAGGACACAAACAGATGGAGAAACATTCCATGCTCATGGTTAGGAAGAATCAATATCGTGAAAATGGCCATACTGCCCAAAGTAATCTATAGATTCAATGCTATCCCCATGAAGCTACCAATGACCTTCTTCACAGAACTGGAAAAAAATACCTTAAACTTCATATGGAATCACAAGAGACCCAGCATAGCCAAGACAATCCTAAGCAAAAAGAACAAAGCCAGAGGCATCACACTGCCAGACTTCAAACTATACTACAAGGCAATGGTAATCAAAACAGCATGGTATTGGTACCAAAACAGAGACATAGATCAATGGAACAGAATAGAGACCCCAGAAGAAACACCACACATATACAACCATCTGACCTTTGAGAAACCAGCAAAAACAAACAATGGGGAAAGGACTCCATGTTTAATAAATGGTGTTGGGAAAACTGGCTAGCAATGTGCAGAAAGCAGAAACTGGACCCCTACCTGTCACCTTACATTAATTAACTCCAGATGGATGAAAGATTTAAACATAAAACCTAACACCATAAAAACATTAGAAGAAAACCTAGGCAAAACCATCTAGGACATAGGCATAGGCAAGGACTTCATGACTAAAACACAAAAAGCATTGGCAACAAAAGCCAAAATAGACAAATGAGATCTAAGTAAACTCCAGAGCTTCTGTACAGCAAAACAAACAATCATTAGAGTCAATCGGTAACCAAAAAAATGGAAAAAAATTTTTGCAATCTACCTATCTGACAAAGGGCTAATACCCAGAATCTACAAAGAACTAAAACAGATTTACAAGATAAAAAACAAACAAACCCATTCAAAAGTGGGTGAAGAACATGAACTGATACTTTTCAAAAGAAGACATATATGAGGACAACAAACATATGAAAAAACGTTCATCATCACTGGTTATGAGAGAAATGCAAATCAAAACCACACTGAGATATCATCTCATGCCAGTTAGAATGGCAATCATTAAAAAATCTGGAGACAACAGATGCTGGAGAGGATGTGGAGAAATAGGAACACTCTTACACAGTTGGTGGGAGTGTTAATTAGTTCAACCATTGTGGAAGAGAGTGTGGCGATCCTCAAGGATCTAGAAATAGAAATTCCATTTGACCCAGCAATCCCACTATTGGATATATACCCAAAGAACTACAAATCATTCTAGTACAAAGACACATGCACACGTATGTTCATTGCAGCCCTGTGTACAATAGCAAAGACTGGAACCAACCCAAATGCCCATCAGTGATAGGCTGGACAAAGAAAATGTGTTACATATACACCATGGAATACTACGCAGCTATCAAACAGATGAGTTTGTGTCCTTTGTAGGGACTTGGATGAATCTGGAAACAATCATTCTCAGCAAACTGACCCAAGAACAGAAAGCCAAGCACCATATGTTCTCACTCATAGGTGAGTGTTGAACAACGAGAACACGTGGACTCAGGGAGAGGAGCATCACACACAGGGGACAGTTGGGGGGGTAGGGGTGAGACAATAGGGGGTGGGGAGGGATAACATGGGGAGAAATGCCAGATATAGTATGCCCCTAAAGTAAAATAAATTAAACAAAACAAAACAAAACAAAAAAAGAGGTAAAAAGAAGCTGCAATCACTGCATACAGATGATTTGCTATACAGCCATAGTAAACAAACTGATGATATGCAGGTTTGATTGAAAGAGAATACAAAGGCTGGGTACAGTGGCTCATTCCTGTAATCCCAGCCTTTTAGGAGGCCCAAGTGAGCCCAGGAGTTCCAGAACAGCCTTGGCAACACGGTGAAATCTTGTCTCAACCAAAAATGTAAAAATTAGCCAGTCTCATAAACAGGTCTCGAAATAAATAAATAGATTAAAATTTCCAAATAAAAGAAAAAAGAAGAGAGAAATATTAAGGAGACTTAAAACATTGGTGAAGCCAAGTAATTCCAGCTTTAAAATTAGTATATAAACAAATAGTATTTATACCTGTAATTCTTTTTCCTTTTCTCCTTGCTGGTAAATTATCTCTTGTATGTCTCCTGTAATTAAAAAATTGAGTATTACATGTGAGACTTCTTGGTCTTAAGAGCTTTACCACATGCTCTAAACAGCCCAATGAATATCGACAGCTAAAATGTGTTATTTAGTCAGTGAGGATATAATTTGTACTGATTTCATGGTGGTATTGATTTGCACTTTGTCAGTTCATTATTAATCAATAACTATGAGTTCTTAGTATATCTCTACTTATAGTTCTATTATGTTTCTTAAGAAATGATACAAAATTAGATAATAAAATAAAGTGCTGGTGTATTGAACATTTTATAAGTGATTCATCTGCTGAAATGTCGAGAGCCTATAGAAAAGAGAGCAGAAGTACTTTGTATGTCTCTATTATCTCTACCAATATGTCTTGATTGGATTTTATAATTCTTGAGAGGTTACCCTTCTAAAATTTGTATATTTTTTTATTATGATACATTTTTATGGTCTAGATCAATCTAGATGAAAGTCTTGGACTTGGTTGGCTTCTGAAATCTGATAGATTATATATATAGCCACAACCAATGTGTCAAACCACTCCTTTCTCATTCTAACAGTTCACTCCTCTTTGAACTATAATCAGATGGATTAGAGCTTCTCATTCTTCCCTACTTGCATCTTAACCTTTTTTGGCTGATTTTTAACTACCTAACATTAATATCATTAATATTTTTCACCATAGTCTTTTCCTATCTGATGTTTCTAGTTGTTTTCCAGAACTTCTAGTTTGTGTCTCCTCTTTCTTATTCTTCATAATATTTTCTTTTCATTTATCTCAATAACCTGATTACATACCAGTAGAAGATATTTTCACATTGTTGTGTATTTCTAGTTCTTAGGGCTCTTAATTGTCTTTTAGACAACTAGCTGACTCTCTCCATTGTTTTTCAATTTTTCATGAGAATTGTATTTTGTTGGTTTTTTTTTTAATATACTTTTTATCGCATTTTAGGTTTGGGGGTACATGTGAAGAACATGCAAGATTGTTACATAGGTACACACATGGCAGTGTGATTTGCTGCCTTCCTCCCCATCACCTATATCTGTTATTTCTCCCCATGCTATCCGGTTTTAAAATAATTATTTTCATTTTATCATTCATGGTATTATTTAGTTATTATTTAATGTGTAAATTATTAAAGGGACAGAGTGCATTTTACGTACAGGAAATCAATGCAACTTCTTGTTTGTACCATCAAATTACTGGGAGGCAGTAATTTTGATTTATTTTATGAAATTATTTTGTCCTTAAGTACAACAAAGTTTTCAAAGTTTAAATTAACTTCCATGTTCCTAATGAAGTTTCCACTCTATTCGTGGCATGCTTTCCTCTCTTGTTTACTGATAATGCTACAAATATTGAGGCCAAAAACACCCTTAATCTTATTTAGAATAAAATGCAATTTTTATATTCTCCAAAGCTCAGTGTTCCAAACTGACTTTCATCTATCTATACTTCTTGTTCTGATGTGAGATAAATAACCATAAATGATCCTAACTCTGTGTTCCAGTGGATGGCTGTACGGAATGCAGTGCAACTGACCTAAGAATTGTCACACCAAAATCACAAGGCTGAGGTAGCAGTAGAAACTTACAGAATGAATTGGATTTTGGAATGTCCTGGAAGCCACCACAACTATCTTCTAAAACCCTCTAGATGGCAGTAACCAAAAAGGAGTTTTTAACCAACATACTTCCCTTCCTTGGTTACTTCTGCTATGAAAGCCCGCTGCTCATTTCAGATGCTAAATAGGCCACTATCCATTTTATTTGCTTATATGTTATTTTCAGCTGGTTTGTAATGTGTTTTAGCAAAACAGTTTATTTAAATATTCAAACATACATCATATTTTTCTGTACCCTGTTGGACATAATGAATATACTTTTATACTATATACAAAATTAAATCAAAGCTTAAAATCTTTCACATTCTGAATCATCATTGAGAAGTCACCTAGTATTCTTTGTGTGATTTTTTTCTGTATATATTTATATATCTACATATTTTGTTATCCATCAGGTAAAAAGATAAAATATCATGAGAAAATTAGACAACATTTAAGTATAAAATACTAATAACATGAATGTTAATGAAAGATGAATTAATGAATAATATGACTATTAATATGAACATTAATAATGTTAATTTACTTTGGAAAATGACAATACAATTAGTGATAGAATATTATACAATATATTCATACAAATATAATTTGTGACTATTATAATACTTGTATAAGGGGACTTATTTTTATAATATAATTATTAATTTATTACACAAATCTAGTTTTTCATATGCTTGTTACCTATATTAAATAATTAATATTTAATTGTATGTTAACATGATAGTATGTTAACATACTAGCACTAGAATGTTCGCATTTTTAACTTTTAAAACATTTTAAAAAGCCCATTAAGTTTGCTTCAGATGTGAACTTTTGTTCTTCATATTCAATAACTGAATGCCAAATCATGTAAATGTTTTACAAATTTTGTGGACATAGGCAACCAATCATCTTCAGTTATGCTTAAAAAAGGGAAATTTAAATTTTAAAAATACGCATTTCTATGTAACACCTTTTTGATAATCTTCTATTGTATTTCAATATTTTTCCATTACTAAAGTTTTAATTATCAATTTTAAGAAGCTTGGAAACAACATTTTCAAATCCTTCGTCCAAGAAATTGTGTTTAAGCTTATGTTACTTGTAGAGCTCTGTGTGTGTGTGTTTTTTTTTTTTCTTGGAATTTCAAAATAGTTGTACATGCCAGATAAAACAGTATTTTCTTCTGTTACATTGTGACATTTCAGATTTTAGTAACTTTGCCTTTGTAACAGTGCAGTTTTGTAACTGCTGAAAGTATTTTAGACTATTTATTTTCTATTATTTCCTCTTAGAGTTTCCTTAAAGTCTATCGAATTGATTCTGTTTTTATCTTAGTAGAATCATAAGTTTTGTAAGGAAAAATATTACATCTTTTCATTTCATGATTATGAATTTGTAACAATGAGAATGGCATGTAGAGCATCTGAAATAGCTTTAAACTAGTATTCTAAGATCATACTGGCAATCATTGCTAAGCTATTTGCTCTTTAGAGACTTCTACTTTTAGAAAGAGTTGCATAAAGATTTTTTTCTTTAATACCTCATCATTTACATCTTAACCAATTTCTTGTGTCAAACTAGTTGTATATAATAGGGAATAAAAATATTCTTTTTTATTTTTAAAATAATTTTAGACTAACAGCTTGTGTTTCAGTAATATCTCGCTCGGACTCATAACCTGTTTTTTGGATTCTCATTTTTTGTATTGAAGTGAAACTGTCAAAAAAAAAAAAAAGAAAGAAAGAAAAAGAAGAAAGGAAGATAGGAAGGGAAAGAAAGAGAAAGAAAGAGAAAGGCAAGGAAGAGAATTTGACAATGAAAAAAGAAAAAAAGAAAGGAAGGAAGGAAGGGAGGGTCAGGAAGAGAATTTGACAATAAAGAAAGACCCTGATTGTAAACAAAGATAGAGGGAACTGTAGTTTAGGAATATCATAAAATTTGAAGGAGTTTCAATGCAAAGTTTGAAAGATAAAGAGAAGTGTGTCCAAAAATTAACTCAAGATGGATTAACGACTTTAATGTAAAACCCCAAACCATAAAAACCCTAGAAAACCTAGGCAATACGATTCAGAACATAAGTATGGGCAAAGACTTCATGATAACACACCAAAAGCGATTGCAACAAAAGCCAAAATTCACAAATGAGATCTAATTGAAGAGCTTCTGCACAGTCAAGGAAATTATCATCAGAGCAAACATGCAGCCTATAGAATGGGAGAAAATTTTTACAATCTACCAATCTGACAAAGGCCTAATATCTCGAATTCACAAGAAATGTAAATATATTTACAGGAAAAAAAATGCCATCAGAAAGTGGTCAAATGATATGAACAAACACTTCTCAAAAGAAGACATTTAATGTGGCCAACAAACATAGGAAAAAAAGCTCAACATCACTAATCATCAGAAAAATGCAAATGAAAGCCACAGTGGAATACCATCTCATGCCAGTCAGAATGGCTATTATTACAATGTACTGAGTATATATCCAAAGGATTATAAATGGTTCTACTATAAGGACACATGCACACGAATGTTCATTGCAGCACAGTTTACAATAGCAAAAATCTGGAACCAACCCAAATGCCCATCGGTGATAGACTGGACAGGGAAAATGTGGCACATATACACCATGGAATATTACGCAGCCATAAAAAACGATGAGTTCGTGTCCTTTGTAGGGACATGGATGAATCTGGTAACCATCATTCTCAGCAAACTGACACAAGAACCAAAAATCAAACACCGCATGTTCTCACTCATAGGTCGGTGTTGAATAATGAGAACACATGGGACACAGGGAGGGGAGCATCACACACTGGGGTCTGTTGAGGGGAAAAAGGGGAGGGACAGCGGGGTGTGGGGAGTTGAGGAGAGATAGCATGGGAAGAAATGCCAGATATAGGTGATGGGGAGGAAGGCAGCAAATCACACTGCCATGTGTGTACCTATGCAACAATTTTGCATGTTCTTCACATGTGCCCAAAACAACAACAACAACAAAAACCAAAAGCAAACAAACAAACAAAGATTTTAAAAAAAAGTCAGGGAATAATAGATGCTGACAAGCCTGTGGTGAAACGGGAAGACTTTTACACTGTTGGCGGTAATGTAAATTAGTTCAATCATTGTGCAGGGTAGTGTAGCAATTCCTCAAGGATCTAGAACCAGAAATACCATTTGACCCAGCAATCCCATTACTGAGTATATGAAGAAAGGAATATAAATCATTCTACTATAAAGACACATGCACACATATGATTATTGCTGCCCTATTTATAATAGCAAAAACATGGAACCAAACCAAATGCCCATCAATGATAGACTGGATAAAGATGTGGTACATATACACCATGGAATACCGTGCAGCCATAAAAAGGAATAAGATCACATCCTTTGCAGGGACATGGTTGAAGCTGGAAGCCATCATCCTCAGCAAACTAACATGGGAACAGAAAACCAAAAATTACTACACAGCTTCATCCACTCGCTTTATGTCTTCCGAATTTCTCAGTGGAGACACCTGAATCCAATTCTAACTGTAAATTATTATTTTTTATTCTAGAGTTTATTTAATTTGCTTTTCTGCCTATTGCTATAAGATTTTGGAGAGAAATTCTAATATTGTAAGAATTTTTTTTTAGTTAATGGGATTATGTGAAAGGAAGTGAGCAGATTGAAATGGATGTCTAGATGATTTACCAAGGGTCAGATTTACTCTTGGTTTCCCTTTATTTTGTTCTCCAATTACGTGAATAGCAATGGAAAAGAATATATACTACAAGACCCAAGACACAGAGCTCTATCATAAAGATCAAATGTCAGTAAAATTATATAATAATACATCCTAGAAATTTTTCCTGATTATTAATTAATAAATATATTATTAAGTCCCAGTTTACATGACAAAAGAAACTACACTACAATTACTTTAAAAGGATCTAGATTATCTTGCTAATTCAGGGGAAGAAAACCACCTGAAGCAGAAACCTAATCTTAGCAAGATTTATCTTTTAGAATTGCTAAAAATAAGAATTGTGTAGGTGTCTAGGGAACTTACCTGTCATTTTGACATTTGAAGTTTTTTAGACTCTCACATTGTTCTTTGTTGAACATAAATGCTGATGATAATTTGTGCAAAATTCTCTCTTTGGAATTATCTTGAGACTCTAATTTACTACTTGACTTTCAAAATCCATCATTGTACTCAAAGGAACATGGTAATTTTACTATACTTTGGTAGAATGGCCTACTTAGAGCTCAAGTTAATAGATACAGGTAAGATGAGCTTTTGTAGTAGTTATTATGTTCATACATGTAAATAAAACAACATTATAATTATTGTGGCATTAAATTTAGAAGATATTATTTTGTATCTAAAATGAGGATAATCAATATGTTTATTGTATCCATTGACAATAAAATTGGAGTTAATCAATACATAATTTCTGACTGTGTGTTCTTATTGTAAATCTTGGAGTCAAACGAGAATGAGTCAGACAAGTCACAGTATCTTTGCTCTTAGTAATTTTGTTTTGTTGATGATTTCTCAGGAATGCTTGGAGATCTCTGTCATATAGTCCAAGCTAAAACACTTCAGTAAGA
The DNA here is from genome assembly GCA_004027835.1 of Alouatta palliata. NCBI lineage: Eukaryota > Metazoa > Chordata > Mammalia > Primates > Atelidae > Alouatta > Alouatta palliata. Next base: position 10,443 of record PVKV010036864.1, read on the forward strand.
CATTATTTCTTGTTTTCTTTTAATAGGGTTAGGAATTCCTCTTGTACTTAGGGCAACAGCACAAACAAACCTCTGTTTACAATCCACAAAACAGTAAGCCTAAGAAGATTAAAAAAAAAAAGGAAAAAAAAGCTATTATTGAACAGAAATTAAAGGTGAGAGCATAGTTTTATCCATGGCAAAGAATAGATTTAAGAATTGAATAAAATTCTAACTGTAACATATTTCAATACAAAGTTGATGCTGCTCATATTAATTTACCATTATGTTTTCTTGCCAAAAATAAATTTGCAGTAGAATGTTGGGGGTGGGGATTTGGGGAGGGATAGCATGGGGAGAAATACCAGATATAGGTGACGGAGAGGAAGGCAGCAAATCACACTGCCATGTGTGTACCTATGTAACAATCTTGCATGTTCTTCACATGTACCCCCAAACCTAAAATGCAATAAAAAGTATATATATTTTTAAAAAAAGGAAATAAAAATTAGAAATTTAAAAAAAAAAGAAAGCAATTTAGCATGAACAATTAGATGATTCCTGATTTATATTGGAAAAAAAAGATAAACACGTAAGGATGGCCATGGACAGATTACCAGGTGAATTTAAGCTATCTGGGCAATCATTTTAATTACATAAATGCTATCACTTACAATTTTTATAGATACATCATTATAACATGTCTTATCACTATATATGATAATATACTGTAAATATGCACTACAGTTTAGAATTAAACATTTATAAAATATAAAAACCATTAATAAATTGCAACTCTCTTTTTTCCCCTTTTTGCTCATCCTTCTTGATGGAAAATTACAACTTTTTAAAAATGATATATTTCAATTTGATTTTAATGTTATCTATAAATGTTTTTAATCTAAAAATTCAAGGAGTATATCATTTATATACTAACATACATTTTGAAATGCAAAGCCAAAAAGGAAAATTAGATGTATTTGTTTTAAAGGGAAATGCTATTTGTAAAGCAGTTTTGCCGCATTTCTGTAGATATGCAGTTCCAGGTTAGTGTTGTTTGCTGTGTGTGCATCTCAGGCAACTTAAAGCAAATAGCCATAGAGGCAGTCACAGCAGGAGGTGGAGAAAGGCTAAATTCCCCTGAATGTAGTCTTGTTCTTCTTCATGTCAAGCATAACCCTAGGAATCAAAATCTGTCAGTGCAAAGAGGGAACAGAGAACAAAATAAAACAGACAAATAGGAAAAAATACATATTTTTATTTTGTAGTATATGTGGAGGAAACCCCCCAAAATGTGAGAAAAAATAGCCTTGAAAGATATTTCTTGTTGAAAATGACAAATCTTGTATACCTGTTTTACTTCTAACCTATTTTGAGAAAGCCTCTTGTATGTGAAACCACATAGAAAAGCAAAGTAGATTTTAAAAAATTACATTAAAATTAGACAAGAAGACCCAATTAAACATGGCAGTTCACTGGATGTGGTTGTGCATCAAATTGAAAATCTATTTTGGGGAACTGTGAGCACCTGTCACAAAGTTTTTGAAAATAAAAGTAAAGGTGCTTTGCTTGGTATCGTAGAATCACTTTCTCTCTCCATGCCCTGTGATCTCTCTCTTGCCCTGTATCCTGATCACACTTGCTTTAAGAAAAAATAATCAGTATAATATTGGCTGTGTGTTTGCATTAATTGCTTTTATTATTTTTAGGTATGTTCCATCAATACCTAGAATAAGAGAGGTTTTAACTTGAAGTGATACTGAATTTTATAAAAGGCCTTTTCTGCGTCGATTGAGATAATCATGTGTTTTTTGTGTTTGGTTCTGTTTATGTGATGGATTATGTTGGTTGATTTCCATATCTTGAATCAGCCTTGCATCCCGGGGATGAAGCCAGCTTAATTGTGGTGGATAAGTTTTTTGATGTGCTGCTGGATTCAGTTTCCCAGTCTTTTTTTTTTTTTTTTTTTTTTGAGGATTTTCGCATCAGTGCTCATCAGGGATATTGGCCTGAAGTTTTCCTTTCTTTGTTGTGTCTCTGCCAGGTTTTGGTATCAGAATGATGCTGGCTTCATAAAATGAGTTAAGGAGGAGTCATTCCTTTTCAATCATTTGGAATAGTTTCAGAAGGAATGGTACCAGCTCCTCTTCTTATTTCTGGTAGAATTCAGCTTTGAATCCAATTCACATGGCCTGTTGGGGAATAGGATGAGGGGATGGAACTTAGAGGATGGGTCAGTAGGTACAGCAAGTCACCAATGCATATGTATAAGTATGTAACAAATCTGTAGGTTCTGCACATGTATCCTTTTTTTTTTTAGAAGAAATAAAGAAAAAAATAAAAATAAAACAAAATTGGTAGACAAGACAAAAAAAAAAAAAAAAACTAGGGGTAAAGATGATGTCTCCTAGTTCCAGTGAAGGTTGAAGACCATTGCACTTGGCTGAGTATACTGGGGAACTGGCGTTAGGAGGCCACAAAATTGTATGGCCTTATTAGGTATAGGCATCAGTTATCATCCAACCCCGTCCTGTGGACAGGTAACACTCATATTAATGATGGATTGTGGCAGGGTTCACAGGGTAGGTGAGGCCCCACAGGCTAATTAAATATACTGATTTTGTTGATTTTATATGTGAATATATAATAAGAATTGATGTGGTATAAGTTTGTACATTCTTATGCCAAAACTTCCAGGGGGAACATCACTGTGGAGGAAGATCTTCAGGCAAAGACATGCTAGTGGGTCAAACTTTCCGTTCATTTTCTGCTGGTATGTAGGTAATATTTTAACATGAATGCCTCCACTGACTGTCCAAAGTTCTCACTCTATAGTGTTCTGTATTTCGCAAGTCAGAATCCTTAGTGCCAACTGTCCTGATTAGTATCTTCACAACTCCTCGAGCAGGGTTGGCTGATAAATCCTGATAAAATTGGGAGGCTCGCTTCTGCTTGCTTCTGCTTGTCAAGCTCCTTGGGACTATATGAGCAGAGTCACAACTCACTGCTTACAGCAGTCAAGGAAAAACTGCTGTCTGTCTGACCTTTACGGAGAAAAAAAGCACACACAATATTATTGAGTTCATTGGATATTAGAGAGGGCACACATCTCTGTGACTGATGGTTCTGTTGATTACAGCTCCTGAGAAAGAGAGGCACCCAACTTATAGAGGTGCCCTTTGAGATTTTGGACTCCTTACCTCCCTGACATGGCTCTTAGGTTCATTTTTTTTTTTCTAGAAGAATCTGTTAGGTTTTCATAGGCTCTGATCTAGATTGAATGGAGGCATTAAGACTTTCAGGTTTTATATTCACATTTAATTTTTTGTCAACTCAGATTCTATGACTAACAGGGTAGGAAAAGCCTAAAAAGTTTTGCTTGTTAATTGCAAATGGTAGATTTAGGAACACATCAAAAAGGACATTAGCTTTAAATAAAAAAAGTGGCAGTTATTCCTTTATAAATAACTTCATCTCCCACCCTGCCTCAAATACAAAGTTCCTGGCATAATGGGGCACTCAAGTCATAAACTCCCTGAAATTCCTGGGCCTGATTCACTGATGTCTCAGCTAAACATGAACCTGGTGGTGCCCAACTGGTTTACTGTAACTATTCAGCCTCAGCACCGGTTCTGCAGAACCAAAAATGAAAATGGTAATTTCAGTCACTGAACAGACTAGCCAGCACTCCTCTTGATGTTGGCCAGTACTCCTCTTAATGAAACCCATTATATTTTAAATAACTCTTAAGCTTCTATCAAGAGTCTGCAACTTAAAAAACAACTATAGAAACTATCAGAAAAGTGTCATTCCTTTTTAACTTCACAAACTTAAAGGTCACAGTTGTTGATCAAACTCTGACAGTCACAATTGTAGCTATCCAAACTAAAGGCCCGTTTTCTGATGAGATAGAAATCAAGCTGCTGATTCAGCTTGCACCAAGTAGACCGTCACTATTTGTGGTCTGGATTCACCATCATGAAATATTCACTGCTAATGACTGAGTCGAAAGTAAAGGACACTATATTTATGATGCAGAAGCTGCCACTGCATGTCATACTTACTCATCTTGCAGAAGCTAGCCTATTTGACTTGCAGTGGAGGAGACCATATTATGCAAAGAATGTTTCCCACCTGCTACTGACAGATTTACTATGTCAGACTTGTGAGAACCCTTTTGGGCTGTCCGTGGTGCCTTACCATTGCTCATTTTTTTTTTTCAGATTATGGTCAGATGACTTTGTTCACACCTTTGTAGCCCTTGAAATAAATCTATTCCATGTTTCTGTTTCCTAGAATATTTGGAGCCTGTTAATACTGCTTCTTTTATCACAAAAGCCACTCAATAATGGGCTATAGGCATCTGGTATGGCTAATTGTTGGAAAATAAATATACCCATTTTCTCATTCTACTTTACTTATTCCTAATCTGATCATTTAGCAAGGCAGTTGGAAGACTGAATGTGACTTCACCCAGAAAAGGATTATCTCTTTATTGCTGTCTCTTATCTGAGATCAGGACAAAAGTGATGGTAGCTATATTATAGCGATCAGTTTTCAAAATCCAGTACCCATTCTGACTAGTTCCTGGTGTGGCAAGCTGTTTTCCTAACAGCAAACCAAGTCCAGTGTGCTTGGTACATTCACTGGATGAAAGCCTTGCTCAAAGGGAGCATTCAAGCTTAATTAAAAATACAAATAATCAGAGATTATTACAAACAACTCTATGCACATCAACTAGTAAACCTGGAAGAAATGGATAAATTCCTGGACACTTGCATCCTCCCAAGCCTAAACCAGGAAGAAGTCGAAACCCTGAATAGACCAATAACAAGGTCTGAAGTTGAGGCAGCAATTAAGAGCCTACCACCCAAAAAAAGCCCAGGTCCAGATGGGTTCA
>PVKV010036865.1:0-15351 GCA_004027835.1 Alouatta palliata
AACACTAGACAGTGTCACTAATTGGCTAGCGCTAGTCAATGCATCGTGACAGTAAAATTTCAGGTATAAGCTACATTTAGTCAATAATGTGGTATAGGAAATAATCTTTGCTATTTACAGATGTGACATATGTAATACAAAAATGCCTTTCTATATAATGTTTAGTGGCTGTTTAAACTTTAAAAATGTTAATGTAGAATGTAACTTTTTTAAAAATTGGCTTCTCAAATACGATTCCAAGGGAATAAAATTATTTTCAAAATAGTGTGGCTTTAACACTGTAAGAAAAATACAGGTTTTACTCATAAGAATAGAAAATAAGTTTTATATATATGCACATATTCACACATGTAACTGGACAAATATAAATAATTTTATAACATAATTTTATCTTTATAGTTGGCTGCTTGTTTACTCTATAAATCTTACTTGTTCCAAAGTAAGTCTTATATTTGGAAGGGAGGAAAAATATTTGATGTAGGATTATAGCACACAATAAGGCACTACTTACAAATTATTAAGGGAGAAATTGCATCATAAGTATCACAATGAAAGCTGATGTGTATAACTATAGTATGGCTAGAGCAACTACTTGGAAAATTGCTCTCTCAGAATGCATAACAAAGTTACTGAAAACATGCATAATAAAAGTCATTGTAAGTCAGTGACAACAAAATGAAAAGAGCAGAAACATCCTCAATGTACAAAATCTATATATTGTCTCCCTTATTAAAGACAGTTATCAAGGTCTTTACAGTTAAAATGACTACCAAAAAATGAATAAAACGAAAATCTGAAACTTAATCAACAGTTAAAAACTTGACTCCCATATATAAGAGAATTGGTGAAGTTTTTAAATTTGTTTTAAGGAAAATAAAATACAAAAAGTAAAAGCTATTTTTTAACAATATGAATGTTATTCATCTCAAGGTTAAAATTAGCTTTCTGTTCTTTGACATCTTCAGCTATGCTAATCAATCTAAGTTGTATAAGTCACTGATTCAGGATTCATTGTGGCTAACTCTGTAGTACACAATCAAATTTATTCTTGGCTTTCATTGCATGATAAGCTAGAAGAGTCCTCAAGAGAGACCTTTTGGCTCTGACATTGCATTAATCTGATCTGTTCCTAAATATAATGTTGCAAAGTGCACTACATTAGAAATCAAAAGCATCCCATTTCATGCTTCACTCATCCATTCTGAGCCAGTTTCCTTATTTTAAAAATGGGAGCCACCTATTAAACTACCACTTACAGCTCCAAAATTTGGTTATTCTAAATCATTCAATACTACCAATTTATTACTTTCTTTTCTATCAATAAGAGATTGAATAAATATTAGTTCAGCCTTAAAATGGAACAGTAAAGTACATTTAAAATGATAATGTAGGATGGATATAGCAAACTACCGTGGCACATGTATATCTATGTAACAAACCTGCATGTTCCGCACGTGTATCCCAGAACTCAAAGTATAATATAAGAAAATGGTAATGTAAAGTTACATTTACCAACATCAAAAGATTCTAAAATATTTATTGAGTGAACAAGAAGGTTAAAAAGTATAAATACACACACACACACACACACACACACACATATATATATATATATAAAATATTTATTCAATAGCGCTGACTCTAGAGTCAAGCAAATCTGAGTATGACTATTAGCTCCACTATTTACAGCTGTCTCTCGCTATATATATTATATTATATATTATTGCACTTTAGGTTCTGGGGTACATGTGCAGATCATGCAGGATTGCTGCACAGGCACATACCAAAATAGAAGTACAAAATATTTAACATACAAATGTGTGTTTTCCGTATAAAAGAGTATCATAACAAATAAAACCTTTTTATCTATAAGCAAACTCTTTTATTGCTGAAACAAGTCCAGTTATTCCCATGACAATGTTGTATAATTGAAAACATCTACATTTTTATGTTTTCCAAATTGAAGAAAGCTATTGCATGGTCATTCATTAACCTTCACTACAACAATAAATTTTTATTAAAAGTCTGTATCAAGCCTCAGTTCCAGTTTCTCTGCAGGAATCCCTTTGATGCAGGGCAGGCAAGCTCCAAACTGGGGCTTAGCCATGAATGGTTCTTTGTTTCATCTAGGAAGAGTTTAAGGGTGAGCTGGTGGTAGAAGAAAACAGTTTTATTGCAGCAACCCTGTTACTGCTCTGGCGGTGTTACAGCTCAGGCAGCATTACAGCCCTGTGCCTGTTCCTTCAGAGCAGGGCTTCCCCATAGGCAGTATGCTGAGAGCAGCAGCTCAAGATAGTTCTGCAGTCATGTTTATACCCTTTTGATTACGTGCAAATTAAGAAGCAATTTATGTAGAAATTTCTAGGGAAAGGGTGTTAACTTCTGGTTCATTGGGTCATTGCCTTGGAAAAGGGAAGTAACTCCCCAATGTTGCCATGGCAATGGTAAACTGACATGGCACACTGGTGGGTGTGTAGTATGAAAAGCTGGTCTGCCTTGGCCCTGTTTTAGCTTATCCTCAATTTGGTCTGGTGTCTGACCCCTGTCTCCAGACTATCCTCCCCTCAGAGATCGGATACTCCTCTTTAATCTTAAGAAGGCTGCAGAAGAGCAGAAGTCCATCTTAAATGACTGCTTCCTTCTGAGTTTATGAGCAGAGACCCTGCCTAGCACCAGAGAAGTAAAAATCTCTAAATACCTAATCCAGGAGGCCCAGAAGTAGGACATTTTCATTCTCTGGATCAGAAGGCAGGATGGGTTGGAAGCCTTGCACCAGCATTGTCTTTACCTGGAACTGTTGTAATCTCGAAGACACAAACTTTACTAAGAGATTAAACAAGCAAGGACAAAATATTAGTAATAAGAAAGCTATCAAAGTTCCTAGAAGAGGTGAAAACTGGGTGAGATGTGGAAAAGCACTTCTGATACTTGAGCACATGGAGTCAGTGCCCTGGTTACATCTATGTAACCAGGTAGCTCTCTCATACATCTTTTGAATCTTAATCTTAACTTTTCCATATTAATATAACACTAATATATGTGCAGAAGGTTTTATCAATAACTGTATATAGATTCCAACTTATTCAGCTAGTAAATAACCCAATGCTAGCCTGTTATTGATAACTACCTTTGCCAAAAAGTCTAAATATTATTATTGATGACTGTGTTTGCCAAAAAGTCTAAATATTGTTGAATTCCTTTTAGTGTCTGACCTGTGTTGGTGGCTAAAGATTCTAGAGTTTTGAATTAAGTTCTGTAGAGTTTACTCACCACTCCAGGGTGCCGCTAGTCCTATTGCTGCCCCAGTTCCTGCCAGAGTTTGCCCTATTGCTAGCTTTTGTTATCCTTGAGTCTTATGAGGTTATAGACAGTAGCTCCTGGGGGAACAAATGTTGCCAATGTACACTGACCACTGTTCCAAGTTTTTGTTATACAAAGGAAAGATACTCTCAAAAGAACAGGTTACTCTGTAGGGAGTTGGGAGTGGGGTAGCACTTCTTCCCATTCATGGCCAGAGCAAAAATGAGCCCAGTTTGGGCACAAACAAAGGCCCTATGGGGTGTGATGTTTATCCTTTGCTGCTAATTTGGGCCTATAAAGATATTTTTTTTCATGTTCCAAAGGGGATAGACAAAGAATTTTTGTTTTTCAGAAAGGTGCAATACCTCCAGTTTCCCAGATTATCAAGTATAAAGTTATTTTTCCCCTGTATGTTCTATCCAGAAGATAGTACCATATATAATTGCCCCACTTACAAGTGAAATACATACCTCGCTGTGACCGTGGAAACTTGGCATCTTGCCAACTAAAGTTGAATCAGACTGTCACAGGGAAGTTTCCACTTTTGTGTCATTAACACAAGAGTCAGTACAAAAGATAGAATCATTAGTGCCCTGGTGTTATAGGTACCCAACTTCCCAGGTCCAGGCAATAGCAGTACAGGTCATTTCAGGTATAATCCATTAAGTAGGTGAGGATTCCACTTAACTAGTAAGGGTTGGGGTATTTCAGTATAGCCACGGCTAGTTAGGGGGCCTTGGGGATAATCATGGGCTATTCCAGATGAGCCAGAAGATAGAATTCTCTATCCTGGAATGTTGGTTACAAACCATAAAGATGATTCCCTGATGCAATAATTGTTGAAGTACTTACTAGTTATGTTCCCACCTACCATGCATAAGGGTACTTGAAAGACAGAACAGAATTAATGGTAATAGAATGGAGCCCAATTGGGTCATAGAGTGTCCTCTGCACTCAATAAGGACAAAAGAATTGTTTCCTGGGAGGTTGGCTAAAATGACAGAAATATTAAAATCAAGAGGAAGAAAGAAACTGAAGCTTCTGTTCTCACACAGAGCATTGTGTTACCACTTCTGGCTGAGTGACGATTCTTTTAAATAGGTAGAAGCGATCCTTGGAAGGTTCACGAATATAGGTCATGGTCTCCACCTTGTGTGCCTGTGATGCATCAGAAACAGGTTTAATCCTAAATAGTTGTATACAACTAGTTATTTCCTGAAGTCTAACAGCAATGTGGGGACTCAAAAATACCTGATGGGATCATTCCCATTTTGTTTGTAATTGATCTTCAGAGAATCCCTCTTTTCAACTGTTTAGTAAGACCAAGTCTCCTGGTTGAATAGGAGAGTTAATTTCTCTCCCTTGTGGGAGGTGACAATATTTTATTACCATAGGCTTAGAGGGCCTTTTGACACTGGCCTAAGTTGATAATATGCTTGAGCATTCTCTTTGTCTCTTCATCAAACAGGAGGCCTAAAGTTAAAAAGGGCCACCCAGAAGTCATCTTCAATGGACCAAGTTTTAGAGTTCTGTTTGAGACTATTCTTGTGCATAAGAGGGCTATGGGTGGCAGAGAAACTCAGGCCTCTGAGGTCTCCTGACAGAGCTTTACTAATGTTCTTTTTAAAACATAATTAGATTAGTTTTTTTCTACTTTACCAGCAGATTAAGATCTCCAGGAGTGAAGGTAATAGGTAATGCCTAAGGCTATGAAACTTACGGGGTCGTGTTAGCTATGAAGGGGGGGTCTGTTATCACTCTGCAGACTTTAGGTAACCCACAGTTTAAGATGATCTGTTTAAGTAAAAATTTGAACACTTTAATGCCTTCTCTTGTGGGGAAGACCTCTATCCACCTGGTTTAAGTGTCTGTAAATACCAGAAAATATTTAAGTCCCCTGTATGGTGGCATCTGAACAAAATCTATTTGCCAGTCTTCGTCAAGATATGTTTCTCGATGTTGTACAGGTTTGAGAAGGGATGGGGGTGTGAGATGTCTTCCTGAGTCAATAGAGGCACAAAGTTCACAGGCTCTGATGACCCTCTTTACAGTCTGGAATAATTTCTTTCCTAATAAGATTTGATAAACTAGTTTGAATAGGGAGCCCCGTTCCAAATGTGAGGAGTTACAGAACTACTTAAATATGTTTCCATTGCTCATCCTCAGGGAGGAGGAGTTTGTTGCTTCTTAGTAACCATCCTGAAAGATCTTTTTGTAAGCCTTTCTGTATGGTCCATTTAATTTCTTTGGGGGTATAGTAAGGTGTTGCTGATGTGGATGTAGTATCTGATGCAGCAGTCTGTAATACAGGCATTTCTTTAGCTGTGGCCTTAGCTACTGTCTGCCAGAGCAATTCCTTTGATAATTAGAGGTGTCTCCCTTTGGTGTTCCCTACAGTAAATAACTGTTACCTCCTCTGGGAGCTGAAGAGCACCTAAAAGTTCCAAATTCTGAGTGATGTTATATGGAGGATCCTTTAGTCATTAGAGTCCCTTTTCTTTTCATATAGCAGCATGAGCATAGAGAAATAGGAACCTATATTTGGAATCAGTAAGTACATCGACCCTCTAAGTCTTTTCCTAATTGGAGGGCCCTAATTAAACTGTTTAGTTCTGCTTTTTAAGCAGAAATCTTGGAAGGCAAACTGCCTAAATAACTTTTTGTTGGCTAAATACCACATAACCGGCCTAACTTACTCCTTCATGCATAAAGGTACTCTAATCTGTAAGCTACTCAACATGAGAATTAGGCAAGGGCTCACCTTTGAAGTCAGGCTTGCTAGTGTAGGTCTGTTCTGTTTTCCACACAAGCATGAATCAGTTGGGATTTGTTTCCTAGGACATAAAGTTCTGAAATAGAGTAGCAGGGTTTAAAACTCAACATACTTTAAAGGTAATGACAAGGGTATCAAGCAAAAGGGCCTGATTATTTACATGACTGGTCCTCATTTAGCCATTTGTATCCTTTCGCCTCCAGGACTCCCTGGTGAGGGGTCATGACATCAAATTGTTGTCCTAAGGTAAATTTAATGATTTCTTCTATCAATAGAGTGGTGGTGGTCACAGCCCACAAGCATTCTGGCCACCTAGCTTCCACTTGATCTAGCCATTTAGAAAAGTAAGCCGGCCAGGTATGGTCGCTCATGGTTGTAATCTCAACACTTTGGGAGGCCGAGGCAGGCGGATCGTGAGGTCAAGAGATAGAGACCATTCTGGCCAACATGGTGAAGCCCCGTCTCCACTAAAAATACAAAAATTAGCTGGGCATGGTGGTGCATGCTTGTAGTCCCAGCTACTTGGGAGGCTGAGGTAAAAGAATTGCTTGAACTGGGGAGATAGAGGGTACAGTAAACTGAGATTTCGCCACTGCATTCCAGCCTGGTAATGGAATGAGACTCCGTCTTAAAAAAAAAAAAAAAAAAAAGAAAAAGAAAAATAAGCCACTAGCCTAGGGCTATTCCTGAGCCTTTGAGATAGGATGCCCAAAGCCATCCCTTCTTTCTCAGCAGCGTAACAGAGTGAAAGGTTTTTCTAAGTCAGGAGGTCCCAACGAAGGAGCTATTCCTAGCATTGCTTTTAGGGTTAAGAGTGTCTGTTGGCAGATTCCATCCCAGTTCAAAGACTTGTGATAACTCCCTTTTAGAGCTTCATAGAGTAGCTTCACTATAGACTCAAATCCAAGAATACATATCCTGCAGAAGCCAGCCATTTCCTAAAAGGCTTTTTAACTGTTTCTCAGTTTCTCACTCTGAGGGGCCTGCAGTGCCAAGATGGTCTCTTTTTGCTCCTAGGCCAAAGTTATTGTTCCGGGGTGAGCACATACCCCAAATATTTAACCTTTCACACAGAGATCTGGGTCCTGTTGGGGAGATAATTGATATCCTTACTTTCCCAGGAAATTAAGGAGCTGAATTATGTTCCTATCAGAGTCTTCCCTGGTAGGGATAGAAATTAATAGGTTATCTACATATTGCAAGAGAGACCCATTAGTCAACTGTAGTTCCCTTAACTCCTTGGCCAATGCTTTGCCAAAGAGATGGGAAATGTCCCTAAAACCTTGGAGAATAAATGTCCAGGTAGATGAGATGCTGTATTAGTGTCTCGGTCAGTCCATTCCAAAATAAAAATATACTGGAAGTCTGGGTATAAATATATATTAAAGAAAGCATCCTTTAAGTCTAACACTGAAATAATAAGCATCTTCAGGAACTTAAGTCAATATTGTATAAGGATTAGGAACTATTGGTTGAACTAGGACTACTACCTCATTAACTTTCCTTAGATCCTGAACAGATCTATAGTCCCCATTCAGCCTTTTTACAGGCAAAATTGGATTGTTACATGGAGACTGAAATGACTGTAATAGTCCATACTTAAAGAACTTTATTATTAGAGGCTGGATGTCTAGATAAGCCTCAAGTTTCAAATGATATTGGGTTTTTCATGGATAATTGACATTGGGTTTCTAAATAACCTGGACTAGGGGTATGTCAACAGCCCTACTGGGAACCTCTATGTCCCAAACAGAGGGAGTATGTCAACAGCCCTACTGGGAACCTCTATGTCCCAAACAGAGGGATCTACTTGAAAAGCAATGTGTGGCAGAAAGGTCTTCTCCTTAACTGTTTTAAGGCAAGCACTAAGAGTTAGAAGTAACATCCCTTCCTAGCCTGTTGCCTTCTCATGGAATTCCCAAATTGAATGGTAACCTGTAATTGGTTAAAAAAAAAAAAGTCCCTAATAGAGGGATAAGATACTTAGTCATAAGTAGAAACCCATGGGAAGATGTGTGGTACTCATGGTAAAAGCAAGAGGGTGGGTGAGTCTTCTAATTTTGGGCTGGCCACCAATTCACATTACTGTATTAGAGTGGGAAGACAGTGGCCCTGAGAAATGGGTTAAATCTGAGTAGGCTGCTCCTGTGTTCAATGAGAACTCAGTATTCTTTCCTGCTACATCAAGGGTTACCCAAGGCTCCTCTGCAGAGATGGTAAGGTGTCCAATGGGAGCTGTGGATGACCTCAGGCCCTATCAGTTGTCTATTTTATCAGACATGGGTCTGGGTGGCTCAAACTCCCTCTTAAGTTTGGGGCAATCCTTTTTCAGTGGCCATGAATATGTACAGAAGACGTATTGATCTGGACTGAAGGTCAGTGAGTGAGGGTCTCTTGTCTGAGCATTTCAGATGCTGATCTCACCACATTTCCTCAAGGTGGGTAACCCTGAGGCAGCCCAGAGGCAGGATGTGGGGGTGTAGGTTACAGCAGCAGCCACTAACAATCTTGCTTTTTGGTCAACTCTTTTGGTTTTTGCCTCTTCCTCTTCCCTGTCCTTATTACTATAAACCTTAAAGGTGGTATCTAAGAGTTGCCTCATGGAGCTTTGGAGTCCCATTGCTCCTTTTTTAGCTTCCTCCTAATGTCAGGGGAAGATTGAGTAATAACATGCACATCGATGAGAGCTCACCATTCTGGGGAGTCTAGGTCTGTATTAATATATTTCCTGAATGCCTCAACCAAATGGCCTTGAAATGAGTGGGATTTTCATCTTTCTCCTGGGGTATTTCTCTCACTTTATCATAATCAACTGGTTTAAACAAACACTTTTCCATAACATCTATTAAACAACTTAGTGTGTGATTTTTGCATTCAGGATCTTCAGAACCTCTCTGGTAATCCCACAGAGGGTCTACATCTGGAAGTACTTCTCCTCCCTCATGATAAATGAAGTCACCTGGGTTATGTGCAACCACTCCATCTCCATGTTCATGAGCAGTACCTAGAATTTTTTTTTTTTTTCCTTTACAATGCAACAAGTGGACAATAATATTTGCATGCCATGCCAAGTTAAATCAAATGGTATGGTCAACTTAACAAACTCGTTTACAAACTTCCCTGGATCCTTCAAAAACTAACCAAATTCTTCCTTGCAAAAGGCAAATTAGACATTGAAAAAGGCACATATTCTCTGCTTGTTCTTCCATTTCCATCTGCTATCTCCCACAACTGACATAAGCTACATTTTGGGGCTGATATGAGGCCCCACTCCTGATGGTACTGGTTGGTCTTATTTCTTCAGGCAGCTGGGGATATGAGCCAGTGATTACTGGATAAGCAGGAGGACTGCCTGATGACCTTGGTGTGGAATCTTGGATTAGAGAACTGATGGGGCCCCCCATCAGATCTAGGGGACTGAGAAGCTCCAAAGGTAGGAGAGGTTGCGGCACTGGGCCTTCTGGGGTACCTGGGAGAATCATGAGCCATACATATTCCACAGCTAGCCCTTAAGTTAGAATCCTGGTAGAGGGCCATAAAAGCCCATACAAAAGAAACTTCTTCCCATTTTATTTCCTTTCAATAAAGCAAATATAATTATACAATATTATTGTAATATAAAGAACAATGCCTAGGCCAAATCTGTTAGTTGGTCAATTCGTATTGAACCCAAACATTATTGCAATGCTAAAGGAGTTTTTTTTTTCTTCAATTTGTCTAATAATTTGAATCTACTCAAATAGTCTAAAAGATACCCTAGACGTGAATCTTTGGGGATTCTTACCGTTGTCTTCATGTCTAGTAAGGATCTCCACACGGGATTTCAGTTAGCTTAAGTTTAGTGAGTGCCTAATTACTATTTTTCCCTTTAAGTGACTGCTTTCTACAAAATATAGATAGCAAGGTGTTATAAAAGCAGGTTATGAGCTAGAAATGGGCAGTTGGGTATTGAGTATAAATTCCACAGAGTGAGGGTTGGGCACAGAGGAGGTTACTAAACAAATGGTGACTGTGGATAAGAAGAAGAAATGTGGTAAACAACATTGCCCAAGGAGAAACTTTAGAGGCCCTGATTTGCCAGAGAACCTACCCAGTAGGGGATAAACAAATAAACATAGGTAGTCTTTCATCAGGCCTGAGTTCTCAGAACTCCCAGTTCCTTTGACCAAGAAAGACTTGAGCAAGACAGTTATATGACAGCATACAGAAAGGGGCTTGCAACTGGCTGAAGAAAATAATAACTTCTAACTTCAAGGCAGAAAAGGGTAAGATCCATGTCCCCTAAAAGGAGAGGCCATACCCCACAATTCTAGAGGAAATGTCAATGCCGAATACCACAGAGCACCCAGGAGGTGACTGCTATGCTGAAAATCCAGAGTGCCCAAGATCCAGTCAACAAAGGTACCCACACCAAATGCTGACAACCCCAGAGTCTTGGGGGAGTGGCCAACAGTGAACCCAAGACCAACTTAGGATAACAGAACAATACGATTTTAGCATCCCAAGTCAACACAGCAGGAGACTTTGTACAACCAAGTATTCTACCTTAAACAATTGCCCAAATACAGTTAACCAGAAAGTCAAAAGCAAACATAAGACTGCAAAAATATATATTTTTAGGACTGAAAATAAATTGATTGATGGGGCAATAAAATGGAGGCAGAGGAGAAAGAACCAGGCAGAAGAAGTGACAAAGTCATTTTGGTGGGGAACTCAAACAATGGTAGACTTGTAACCAATCAACTAGCCAAGGGCTTTTATTTCCGAATTCTCCAGACACTGTGTGGGGGTACAGAGGAAGACACTCACTCATCCCCAGAAGCCAAATGACACTGACCAGTTTTCCATGTAGGACCCAGGTGAAGATCTCTCCAGGATTCCTCGGCTTGGGTGGGCTCACCTGCCACAGAGGTGGGACTGTTAAAGGGACCATTAACCCATCAACCTGCAGGACTGAGTGGCAGGTCTCAAATGAGGCAGCAGCACCATGGTCACTTGTTAGAACCTGGTGGGAGGTGATTGGATCATGAGGGCAGTGTTTTTGTGATAGTGAGGGAGTTCTCAGGAGATCTGATGGTTTATAAGTGGCAGTTTCACCTGCACTCTCTCTCTTGCCTGCCAGCATGTAAGACATGCCTTGCTTCCCCTTCAACTTCCACCATGACTGTAAGTTTCCTGAGGCCTCTCCAGCCATGTGGCACTGTGAGTGAACCAAACCTCCTTTCTTAATAAATTACCCAGTCTTAGGTATTCTTTATAGCAGTGTGAAAATAAACTAATAGAGTATCATAGCTCCTAGGTGTTAACAGCTCTTGCAGTCTCAGTCACCAACTAATTTGCTGCCTCTCACCATGTCTTCACTCATCATCTCACCGACTGCCCTCTCTCACTATCACCTCACTTAATGTCACTTCTCTCGCTGTCTCTCATGCCGCTGTTTTCTCTCTGCCCTACATTGGGTGCCACTCTGATGCAGGCCAGACAAGCCCGAAATTAGGGCTTAGCCAGGGAGTTCTTTGCTTCACCCAGAAAAAATTTAAGAGTGAATCAGTAGTAGAAGAAAACAGCTTTATTGAAACAGCAGTGTTACGGCTCTGGTGGTGTCACAGTTCAGGCAGTGTTAGAGCTCTGTGACTGCTCCTGTAGAGCAAGGTTACCTCATAGTCACTATACTGAGAGTAGCAGCTCAGGGCATTTCTGCAGTTATATTTATATCCACTTTTAATTGCATGCAGATTAAGGGACAGTTTATGCAACAGTTTCTAGGGAAAGGGTAGTAACTTCTGGCTTGTCAGGTCATTGCCATAGAAAGGGGAGGTAACTCCTGGGTGTTGCCATGGCAACAGCAAACTGACATGGAACATTTGTGGACATGTTTTATGGAAAACCAATTCTACCTCAGCCTGTTGTTAGCTAGTCCTCAATTTCTTCTGATGTTTGAGGTCTGTCTTCAGTATCTCACCTTTGCTAAGCCATCCTAATTCTAATTTCTGAGAACCTAACATCCTATTTTCTAAGAACCTTTTTTTCTCATCAGGAGTATTATTTTTTAAATGTTTCATATCACATTTTGCCTCAGTATTTTCAGCATTGTGATAACCATGAGTATGATTATACCCAGTAAAACAGCTCTCTAAAAAGACTATACTATTGATTTCATGTCTACGGATTGTTTACTACCTACATTCAGCCTTTTGTAATTCTTTAACAGCATCCTTGACTGTCTGACTTGGAATCTCTAAAGGCAGTATTTGTCTGTGTCTTCTTAAAATATATGTTACAACATATAGATTAATAAGAGAAGAATTAAAAGGTTAAGTAGAAAGTTTCACGAAAAAGAAAATGAAAACTTGGTTGAACTGTGTACTTGCTCTGCAGCTGCCTGATTTCCTTGTGTAAAACGCCTGATAATGCAGGTTTACTATACAGTTTTCATGAGAATCATATATAATAAAGCACATGAACTGCCTAGAATAGTGTCTGAGTACACTATTATTGTTTTTTAAGTAAATGCTGCTATTAAAGTTTGATTACATAAATAGTATAGTATACAAATATATTTATAATGCAATATTAAATTATAATATAATTGTACATTAGATGCATTGTATGGATATTCCTTAATGATACAGTTTATGAAATCTTATTTTTATGAGTACCACTGTATACATTGAATTATTTTATATAATTGAAGAAAATAAATAATGCCTCTTAGACAAAACTCTTCATGTTTAAAAGATTCTATATGATACGTGGAAATGTGCTTGAATCTATATTTTGCATTCTAGATATTTATAAAGTGAAGTTAAACTTTTTTTGAGTTTTTAATATATATTTAATATATTTATATTAAAAATCTCATCTACTGAAAATACATGTTTTCCTCAAGTACAAGAGTACCTGAAAGGGTACATGCATTCCATCTATTATGTGTGTGTGTGTGTGTGTGTGTGTGTGTGTGTGTGTGTGTGTGTATGTATATATATGTATATGTACACACACACACGTAATAGATGGAATGCATATATATGTGTGTGTGTGTGTGTGTGTGTGTGTGTATTTGTAACTACTACCAACATGTTCAAAATTTAGAACTACAAACAAGATTTTGCTTTTAGTTTGGTTATCATAGAACTAGTTTGTCAATATACTACACTTCTGCTGTGGTATTTAAAAGAACATTTTATTGTGTCTGACTTTTATGCAATTAGAAATAACATAAGCAGAACTTGACATAAAGAAGTGTGTTCCAGTCCTACATGTGTAACAAATCAATGCAACATTTAATTCAACAAGCATTTATTAAATAACTTCCCAATATTATATAGTTTCCAATGTACCAGAGACAGATATTTGACAAGGAACCATTAGATTTCAAACTGTAGTAATAGAAATCAGAGTAAAGAGCCTTTTATAGAATACAGTTATAAAAGGCCTTATTGATTATATCTATCTTAGGACCTATAAGCAATTTTGTGTTGCTGAATGATAAAATATAACTAATAGCACTTATAACGTTCTTTAAGGCCTCATAGAATTTGCAGAATCCGTTGACTTTGGTAGACAAATGGCCCTTACTGAGAATCTGTTCACACCCTCTGAGGGTGATCTCTTCCTCCCTCTAGTCACAGATTTAATTCTCCCTTTGATTGTTCACTGTCTTTGGTCAAGGTTTGGATGTCACAGGTGCAATACACCTTGATCTAGCCTTCATTCCTTTGTCTGCTGATACATGATTTAGCAATGAGTTTTTCATATAGTCCTAAGATGTGCCAGTTTTAATCTTCATCTCCTATGAAAATATGCTATCTTTCAAAGTTTTGTTGGTAAGATCCAAGTCTTTACTTTTTAAAAAGAAGTGTCACATCTGTTTAATGTGGTTGGTTACCATGTAAATACGCAGATTCTGATATGTGTAAGTGAAGTTGAAGAATGCAGGTATCAGCATTCTGAATATTCCTGGGTGACTGTCTTGGTGAACTTAGGTGATGCTCATTATGTTCTGAATTGGGACACAGGAGTCAGCTATGTATGCTAAAGATTGCTTATGTTTGGGGAATAAATGCTGTGATATTTTATGCCTTTAAAAAGTACAGAGTAAAAGGTATTAAACAGAATAGCTGAACTATGAAGGTAAGCCTTGTATTTTATATGAGTAAAACATGTAGCTTCTTGATAGTTTTTCTAATCTGATTGTAGCACATGTACTTTCTTGCCAAGGTCTACTATATGTGTAAATCAATAACCCAAACACACTGTTTTACTGTTATCTGTTTGACAATTGTTACAAAAAACAGTGAATTGTACCATATATTATTTTTATAGAGATGCTTCCTAACTGGCAATAAGAGAGAAAAATAATCAGGGTTTCAGCCAATAATAAAAATATGAATGTTTGCTGATTTGTTGATGTGGATAGTGCGAAAATAACAATGAAAAGACTAATATTTCCAACAGGTTTTTCAGTGTAAATGAAGAGGTAATAAGTGGAAAATAAAATCTATAATTAATATAATATATGTACTTTTCATTATGAATGTTTTCAAAGTTTTTAAAATCAGTACTTCTTAATTTCATTTTTTTCTTGTCCTTCATCTCCAACCTTCTTAAATAAAGTGACTAAGTGTAGCAAGTGCTGAGAGCTTTTGACTCTTTTCCTTTGTAAATATTTGAAAACAAGCATTAGTAGAAAAGATTCAAAAGAAAAAAAAAAATAGCTGACACTTGTTTTCCATCCCATTATAAGGCTTCCACACATAACTCACAATGAAAACATTTCCAAAACTCACTGCTGACCTCTCCAAATTGTTCTTAATTCTTCTATAATATTTGCAATTGGCAGATATCTGTGGCCTCTTAACTTCTGCTATAAAAAAATCATGATTTCTTTTTGAAACCTTTTCCTATTACTTTATGCTTCCATGCAATATTATTCAACATTTTACTCATTGCTCTATTGTCAGAATCTCTGAGAGATTCTATTTTATGTTTTACACTACTGTTTTTATATTGGTGGTTCCCAATTCTATATTTTAATTCATGTCTTATGGATACACCTTATGATTTTCAAGGACTAAGCCAGATAAAGCACCAGCTCTAGCCTGATCTACATATTTCTCCAAAACCTACTTCTATCTATATTTTCAGCTCATTTTATCATTACTTCTTTCCTCTCTTCCCCCAAATACTCTCTTCTAATCCTTGATGTACTTTCAATACTTTTTTCATAAAGTTACTTACTCACTTTAGAGCTGATAAAACTGATAGAGAGTTTATAT
>PVKV010036866.1:0-15320 GCA_004027835.1 Alouatta palliata
CACTTCTCTACTTTCCCTCACTCCTCTAGTGAGATCTGAGATGTCAAATAAACAACAACTACAAAAATCCTTTTCATCATGGAAGATTTGAAACCTGTACAAAATTAGCCAGAAGAGATGATGGAGATGGGAATTTCGTGTTCCTATCACATAACTTTGTTAGCTTCACCTCGTGGGGGTCCTGTTTTCTGTGTCCTCCCAATCCCTGGGGTGATTGTAAGCCAAATCCTAGAAAACTTTTTTGTTTTTGAGACAAGGTCTTGCTCTTTCACCCAGGCTGGGGTGCAGTGGCAGGATCATAGCTCATGTAACCTCAAACTCCTGGGCTCAAGCAATCCTCCCACCTCAGCTTTCCAAGTAGCTGGGACTACAGGTGTGTCCCACCATGTCCAGCTAATAAAAAATTTTGTTTAAAAAAATAAATAAAAATAAAATAATTTTGTTTTGTGGACATGGAGTTTCACAGTGTTGCCCAAGCTGGTCTTGAACACCTGGCCTCGAGCAGTCCTCCCACCCCGACTTCTGCCTCCCAAAGTGCTGAGATTACAGGTGTGAACCACTGCACCCAGCCTTAAATGTTTATCTTTAGAAATAGTTGAATTATCTAAGTGCACAAATTTGAATAGCTTAGAGTATACAGAAAAGAAAAAAAATAGTTGAATTATTCTCGCAGGTATTTTGAAATGTACAATAGATTGTTACTATAATCACCATGCTGATCTGTCGAATGCTAGATCTCATTTCTTTTAGCTAACTGTGTATTGTACTCGTCACTCAGCCTATCTTCCCCCATCCTCCCCACCCTTCCTGAACCCTGATAACTGCCCATCTACCCTCTATCTTTGTGAGATCCACTTTTTTTTTTTTTTTTTTTTTTTTTAGCTCCCCACTATGAGTGAGAACGTGATTTTTGAGTTTCAGTGCTTGGCTAATTTCACTTAACATGATGACCTCCAGTTCCATCCATGTTGCTGCAAATGACAGGATCTCATTCTTTTTTATGGTTGAATAATACTCCACTGTGTATATGTATAACATTTTTAAAGTCTATTTGTCCGTTAATGGGTACTTAGTTTGATTCCACGTCTTGGCTGTTGGAAGTAGTGCTGCAGTAAATATGGGTGTGCAGCTATCTCTTCGATATATTGATTTCCTTTCTTCTATATACGCAGCCTAGTAGTGGGATTGTTGGATTATATGATACTTCTATTTTGTTTTTTCTGAGGCATCTCCATATTGTTTTCCATAGTGGCTGTACAAATTTACATTCCCACAAACAATGTACAAAGGTTCACGAAAGGGTGAGCTTAAACAACATAACCACGGGATGACAGTCACATCTGACAAATAATGATTTTTTGACATCCTCACATACCCACTCAGTGTTCAAATTACCAGGGTCCAGTCAAGAGCGGCACGTTCTCATGGTTGAGTCGTTTTCTCACAGCCTGTAGGCTTTCCTTCCTCTCTCTCATCTCTCTCTTACTTATCCATTCTATACTTGGATCTGTTGTTGAAGAACTGTGGGGTTTCCCTTTGCCTGAGTTCTGCTGATGGTGGATCTTTGCAAGTTGCTCTGACCTTTGCATTTCCTGTGAGTCGGTGGATTGATCTAGAAGTATGATCAGATTCAGGTTTGAACTTTGGGGCCAGGATGTTTTGCAGGTGGTGTTGCATTCTTCCGTTCAGACCCCTGCCTGGACTGTATGGAGAAGTCAGTCTTTTAATTGCCTTCTGGGTATGAAGTCACCTTGGTGAGTCCCCAGCTGACCCTTGCCCATATCTTTTTTCCTTCTGCTGGTCTGGGCTCCCCCTTGTTCTGAGATCACCCGGGCTGCTCTGTGGCGAGCTTGTTGTGGGGCGGCCTGAGGAGGCATCAGTAGTAGCAGGGACACTTCTAGGATGTTGTGGGAGGGGTTCCAGTGGGAGGTGATGGGGCCTGATCCAGG
Organism: Alouatta palliata; assembly: GCA_004027835.1. NCBI lineage: Eukaryota > Metazoa > Chordata > Mammalia > Primates > Atelidae > Alouatta > Alouatta palliata. The sequence continues at coordinate 1,950 of PVKV010036866.1, forward strand.
TAGTGTCCAAGGGGTGGACAAAAGTGGGCGGATTCTGCAGCACCAGCCTCATTCTTATGAGAGGAGCTACTGCCCCTTAGGCCTTGGCTTCCGTGTCTGCTTTTTCTCCCTGGACAGTGCATTTTTATATACCAGTCGCATGACAGGCATTTATTGAGTGCCTGCTGCATACCTGGCTCTGAGAGCTTCCAGCTGTCCCCGCTGCTGTCTGTAAGTGAACGCACATGATAGGAAGAACAGCTCTGTGGACGGGCTCTGCCAGGTGGGAGCTTGGTAACTCGTGGCCTTTGAAGTCTGCTGTGTGCCTGGCATGAGGAGGGCCTTCAACTCCCCTGGAGAGGGAAGAGCAGTTGTCTTTCTCTTGCTGCTGTGTTACTGCATAAGAGCTGGGACACCAGCACCTTGTGTCCCCTCAGCCTGCCTCTGGCTGTGCTCAAGCTTACCACGCCCACCTCTCCACTTTCACCCGAGGCCCTCTGTGCTGCAGAGCCCACTCACCCAGGCACAGTGCAGCGCGGAGTGCAGGGATTTCACATCTGGAGCGGAGTGGCCGCTCTTCCTCAGGGGCTGGCCTGAGGCACTGCAGCCCCCCCACCCCCTAGTCTATCAGGTACTTGACTCTGGGAGGGGCCCCTAACAGATTCGGGTCTCCCCAGCAGTGACCTCTGTTGCACCCTGCCTCCTACCCATGGCTGGACGCCCATAGCACCTGCACAGACTGGATCCACAGAAACACCTGCAAGGGAAAGAAATGGTAGGCGACCCTGAAGAGCCGTCCCTGAAGGTTGAGCAGCCTGGGCCCTCCACCCCTGCCTGGGTGTTAGGACTCTAGGTTTCCAACCTTACATTCTTTTTTTTTTTTTTTTTTTTTTTTTTTTGGTGACAGTCTGACTGTCTTATCCAGGCTGGAGTACAGTGGTGTGATCTTGGCTCATGGTAACCTCTGGCTCCCAGGTTCAAGTGATTCTCCTGCCTCGGCCTCCCGAGTAGCTGGGACTACAAGACGTGTGCCACCATGCCTGGCTAATTTTCATATATTTGTAGAGATGGGGTTTTACCATATTGGCCAGGCTGGTCTTGAACTCCTGACCTTAGGTGATCTGCCTGCCTCAGCCTCCCAAAGTGCTGGGATTACAGGTGTGAGCCATCGCATAGCCTCCCACCTTACACTCTGGTTTTGGTGTAGATCACCGTGAAGGTTTTAAAAACTGGGGAAGCAGCTGGAGAGTGGAGGGGTGTGTGCAGAGGGCAGAGGCCTGGAACGTGAAGCATAAGGTTCCTGGGCTGAGGAAGCACCCACTGTGGGGCAGCAGAGGGGCGGCAGGGGGGCAGACTCACAAGCATTGGAGGTGCCCGCAGAGGCCAGCGCCCATATCTTACCAACAGGAAACCCCTGCCCTGGGTCACTTGGTGAGGCCTGGCAGAGCTCTGATGTGATGTCAGACTTCAGGGCCCCACCTTGGATTTTTGTGGCAGCCTGTGGTATGTCCTGACCAGCCTCAGCCCTGCCCCATCTGCCTCTCTTCACCAGGAGGATCAGAGGGCATGAGGGTTCTGCCCAAGCAGCCAGGGCACAAGGGGCCAAGTGATGTGGCCTTGTCCACACTGTCCAGAATCATCTCCCAGGTGGCAGTTTCCTATTCAGTTGTTAATTGTGTATCAATATGTGGGAGATAAGATTCCTGGGAAGAGAAACTTGACACTGAAGAAAATGCCTTTTTTTTTTTTTTTTAGAGAGAGACGGGGTCTTGCCCTGTTGCCCATGCTGGAGTACAGTGGAACAGTGCTAGCTCACTGCAGCCTTGAAATCCTGGGCTCAAGGGATTCTCCTGCCTCAGCCTCCTGAGTAGCTAGGACTACAGGTACACACCACTGTGCCTGGCTAATTAAAAAACAAATTTTTTTGTAGAAAATATGTCTGGGTCTCGCTGTGTTGCCCAGGCTGGTCTTCAGCTCCTGAGTTACATCAAGCAGTCCTCCTGCCTCAGCCCAGAAGATGCTTTCGGAAAAACTGTTTTACACTTTTTAACTGAGGTGCAACAGTTACACAGTAAAGCGTCCTTCGCGCTGGTTTTGATCTGTGTGTATGCCTGGGTAACCATTTCCACGTTTGGATCCAGAACATTCCCAGGGGGTGCCTTCTGTTGGTCCTGGCACAGGTGTATGAGCTCAGCATCCATGTCTCAGACTGCCCAGGTTGGGTTTGCTGTAGGCCTCATGCAGCCTCGTCCTCTGCACGTGTCCCCTCAGCCAACATGACGGAATGCCAGCCTCAGGCCCAGCTCAGCACTCGGTGGGAGGCAAGGGCGTGGAGCCGTCAGCCAGGGATGCGGGCCTTCCGCAGCTCATCTCATTGTTAGCCTGTTGAGGTCCCAGTAAGTGACACAGAGAAGTCCCAGGATGGATGTGATCAGTGGTGCGGAGGGCTTCCCAGAGAAATCAAGGCCTGGGGGAAGGTGAGGAGTGAATAGGTGAAAGGAGGTTAGGACCTGTACCTGGAGGAGGGAACAGCATGTGCAAAGGCCCTGGGGAGGAAGGGAAGGTGGACCATGCACCTGGAGCCCAGAGAGTGAGGCTCACAGTGGGATGTTGGCTATAGAGGCAGGGGCCTGGCCTGGTCAGGCTTAGGACAAGAGGGCCTGGGGGGCCATGAGGAAGCTTGTCCCACTGTCTTGGGGAGGTGGGGGACCTGGGTTGGGGGTGGCATGAAGTTCCTTTGGGAGGAGGAGCAGCCGCCCAGGGTTACGCCCTGGACCACCACGGCGTCTGGGCCCAGCCAGGTCTCATTCTCTAACTGGGATCCTTCCCACCCTTGGCCACTGCACTACATTCCCCTCAGCCCACCACAGGGCTGGGTATTCAGACGGTTGTGCTCCTGGGAAGCTCTGCTGGGATGCAGAAAAGCAGCCAAGCCTTCTTGGCTTGAGACCCCTGGCATGGGAACTTGGTGTCTTGTACCCTTTCGCATGCTGACCATGACCTTTTGGCTTCTGTGATGTGGCTTTGTTGGTGGGGCCTGTGCTGGAGGGGGTCCCAGCCTCTGGCTTGACATGGGGCAGAGGCTCGACCTCTTCAGCCTTGTTTTTCTCTCCGTGACATGGGGCTGATGGTGATGGAGAGATGATGAAGACTCTCCTCCCCACCCAGCATCTTTAGGGGCTTAAACCTGATAACCCACGTGATGTGCTCAGCGGGGGGTAGCTGCTCCTGTTAATATAACTCAGTTTGGTCCCATGGTTGAATGGAGCTCTAGGATCAGACAAACGCAACCAAACAGCAGTGTGTTTTACCCACACAAAGCCCAGCCTGGCATGTAGGGAATCTTGTTTGAGGTCTCACAGAGATTGCAGGTCAAAGCCAGTACTAGAAGGCCAGGTGGAAAAGAGCAGGTGACCTGCCCTGAATCCTCCTTTGGTGAATGACCCCCAGATGGGCCAAGGTGGCCATGGTCCTTACCACATGTTTTGCTGTTCCCCAGAAAGACTGTCGTCATCAGCCTGGCCCGTGGCCACAGTGACAGATATGAAGGTCGAGTGCAAGCCTGGGGCAGGGCTGGCTTCAGGGTGCCAGGGCTCAGGGCTGTAAAGTAACTTTCTGGGCTTTGAAGCTCATGCGTAGCTGAGCTTTGTGATAGGACTATCTGAGCCTTGTCCACAGCTACCTTTCTAGCTCTTGGCCTACCCTGGGAGAGAAGCTACCCTGGCCAAGAGCTAGAAAGAAAACACGTGTGCACACCCAGATGTGGTGAGGAAGCAAGTGCCGCTGAGGGCGCTGTGCGAAGGGTCCTTTCAGGAAGCTTCCTTATTACTCCAGCCGTGTGAGTCTGTAGGCAGATGTGTCGAAAGTACGGACACTTCTGGAATGCTGCATAAGCACTTTCTTCTGGGCATGATCCTTTTGCAGCTTAACTCCACCAAAGTAATAAAATGTGTTGTGCAATTGGCCACATGCTCAAAAAAAAAAAAAAAAAAAAATTTCCCTTAATAAAGTTCTTCTTTTATATGCCTAATGCAACTGAATACTCAGAACTTACAAAATCATTCAGTTATTAATAAGCAGAAGGTATTATTTAAGTGAAATGCTACATAAGAAACAGAACAGGCCAGATATGGTGGCTCACACCTGTAATCCCACCACTTTGGGAGGCCAAGGTGGGTGGATCACCTGAGGTTGGGAGTTCAAGACCAGCCTGACCAACATGGACAAACCCTACCTCTACTAACAATACACACACACACACACACACACACACACACAAATCATCTGGACGTGGTGGTACATGCCTGCAATCCCAGCTACTCAGGAGACTGAGAGGCAGGAGAATCACCTGAACCTGGGAGGCAGAAGTTGCGGTGAGCTGAGATTGTGCCATTGCACTCTGGCCTGGGCAATGAGAGCAAAACTCTGTCTCAAAAAAAAAAAAGAAATAACAAAAAGCGTCCAATATGTAGAAAATAAATTACTTATCAATCTATAACATAAACCTCTTATCTCACAAAAATAACAGGATTTTTTTGGGCACAAAAGCAAATCAAAGTTGTTGGTAAGAAAGGTTTGCTTGCTACGACCAGTAATATTTTTCTTCATTAAATCTTCTCTCATGTTCCTTTAAATTCAGAGACTTTCCTCTGGCTATCCTCAGGTCATCTGATATTAGAGAATCTAACTCCTTAAAGCAAACATGTGACAACCACAGGTACACAGACATGAGTGGGCAATTCCAGCCCACAATGTAAAGGATGGTTCAAAATACTCACATTTCAGAAATCCTTAGTTTTCTTGCTGCTGCTTCAGCAATTTCATCTTGTTTGAACCCAGCTTGTCATCATGAACACTTGCTATGTCTTCATCACTTTCAACTAGATCAAAAAAGTCTTTCTATTTCAGATTTCTGGAACTTCTACCTGACTAAAATGAAAAGATTTTTAAAACTATTAATTAGGAAGAGAAAAATACATTATTAACACATGCATATGTATTTGTATGTGTACTGTATGGATACGTTACTTTCTAACTTAATAGCAATACAAGCCAAACATAGTTATTAGGTGAAATTGGCAACTAATAACACTAACATAAAACTATTAAAAGAACAACTGGAACATAAACTGAATGGAAGCACAGATTCATTTGTAACTGATAAGATAGAGCACAATACTTCTTATCTCTAAATCTTCTAACTACAATTGTATCTCTACTAGAAAAACAGAACAAAAGCTAATTTGAGGAGGAGGAAAGTGTCTCTTCTCTCAAAACTTTACCTTAAGTTTTTTACTTCCAAACAGTCCCCCTTCACCTTCATCAGAATCAGTATCTTCAGAAAAATCAGTATCTTCTACCTCACCATCATGCCCATCTTTTCGTTCCTTTTCTTTTTTTGTTTTCTAAGCAGGCCTCCATTTCAGACAGTCTGAACAATTTCTCATGTGCTACGGACTTTCCTCTTGGTTCTTCATGTCCTTCGTTTTGCACCTCGCTCGCTGGGCCAGTTTGTTGACGTCAAAGTCAAGGTCAGAATTCTCATCACTGAAAACTGGGCTTTTCCTCAGAGGGAATTTGCTTGAGTTTTTAGCTCTCTCACCCACTTCGGGATTGTCTCTACCCATGTCAGACACTTCCTCCTCCTCTTCGACATCTTCTAGGTCCTCCGGGCCATCAGCCTGGTCTCTGGGAGAAGACTGATATCTTCATCTTTGTTTCACTAACTGCATTCTAGAAGTATTGTAAAATTGGTACCTTTTGTAATTCCAGTTGTTGCAAAATCTGCTCGTCGTCAAAACCTTCTATCGCAAGTTTTTGTAAAGGGCTTCAATGCACCCTACCATTCTCTAATATTTTTTTAAAGCCATAAAGCACTTCTGCTAAAGAAGTGAACTTTGATGTCAATCCATCTTGAATCCTATTGGGAGGAATTAAATGAGATTTAGAGTTATAGGTAATAATTTCACAGCACTCTTAATTAAAAGAAAAATAAAAAACCCCAACTCTTAGGTAAAATCAAATTTGAATGAAATATAAGTATAGATTTTGGCCCCAACAACATATAAGCTGATGAGCCACACTGATACATAAAACCTGTCGACCAAGTATCTGTGAATCAGCTACATAGATTCCAGCCTTGAGGCTGGAAAAGCATTACAAATCTATTTGCTTGGAGATATATAGTGAATTACCCTTAAATTATCAACTCTGCTACATTATATACCACTCCATTCATTCATTCAGTTATTGATTCAATGATCAACATTTGCTTTGGCTATAGTGGTCAAAGAAAACCTCTCTTAGACGTGACATCTGAAATGAAACCTACAGATAAGGAGATAGCCTTATAAAGACTGGGAAACATATTCCAGGCAGAAGAAATAGCAAGAACAAATTCTCTGTGATGCAACTGAGCTTGGTAAGCCTGAGGAACAAAAAAGTGAGCATGGCTAGAGTGTGAAGGAGGCAGAAGCTGAAGCTGGAGACTGAAGGGAGCCAAATTCTGCTGGGCTCAAGGGGAAGAGTTTCCCACTTTAAGTGTAATAAGAAAACATTAGAAGATTTTAAGCAGAAGGATGAAATGATGATTTACACGAAGGAAGAAGAAAGGGAGGAAGAAGGAGGGGGAAAGGAGAGTGCTTAGAAGGTTGATGCAGCATTCCAGGCAACGGATGATGGCGATTTAAGCAGGAGGTACAGCAGTGAGTACGCTGAGCACAGTGTGGAGCTAGAACTGACAGGATAGCTAGGGAATCGGATACAGAACAGAGAAAAATGAAGACATCAAAGTAGCAGCCTAGTTTTGTGTGTGAGTAACGGGAAAGACAGAGGTGCCATTTACTGCGATATGTGATAGGCACCCCTCGAGTGGTGGGGCAAAGGACTTCAGGGGATAGCAGAGTACAGGTGGGTAGAAACAACATTCTACTCTATTTTGGACACAGTGAACTGGCAATGCTGAGAGTACCAAAATGTTAAAAATCGTGCAAAGCTGTCCAGTGGGCATCTTCCAGTTGTGCGCTACTGAATTCAAACTAAGCAGTCTGTCTGTAGTTGCTGTGAGCTGGGAACTCAAGGGAGAGGCTGGGGTTGGAAATATAAATGATTCACCATTTTATAGATCATATTTGAAGTTCTTCAACAATATACAAGAGTTTTATAGAACGCTTGTGCTGGGAACAGACAAGAAAGTTCTCATTCTCAAGAAGCTTATGGGGGTGGACAGACAAGTGACAAATTTGTACTTTCAGTAAAGTATGAGGAGGGGCAAACACTGAGTGCTTTAGGAGCACAGCGGCAGAAGGAGAAACCAAGTTTGTGTGTAGAGGGATGGGGGCCGGAATAAGCCTCAAGGGAGGCTTCTAGGCCTTAATAACAGGTTAGGCTGATTTCGGTAACATTCAACTCAGAGGTCCATACTGTAAACATTTTAACGATTTTTAAAGTGTTGATAGCCTAGGAAAGTACGAACTCTGAAATGTGGGAGAAAGTGATTTACACTTCCCCTTACCTTCCCCTAAGCTCCACAATTGCAGGAGGCCGGCAACGCGCCTCCACGGGAGACCCGGGTCGCACGGCGAGCCGGGGCTCTGACAAGTGAGGAAGCACTCCGGCCGCCGGTGGCTTTGTAGACCTTAGTCAGACGCCGCTCCAGGGTCCGTCAGCGCCAGGCCCGTGGGACCCCGGCCATCACCAACTCCCCACACCACAGATGCAGGCAAGGCACGAGAGCCCCCCGGAAACCGCTCTGAAAGGATGCTCCTGGCACAACGTGGTGCTCAGAGCCGTAAGTTCCGTGGCTCACAGGTTCCGGACTGACCCCTCTGCCGTAGCCAAAAGCAGCGCGAGCGCTTTCGCGTGTGCAGGGGGTGCGGGAAACAAAAATCGCCACTGTTCAACCCAAAAACCCTTTGAGCTGTCTCCAGACTTCCTTTTTTTTTTTTTTTTGAGACGGAATCTCGCTCTGTCGCCAGGCTGGAGCGCAGTGGCCGATCTCGTCTCACTGCAACCTCCGCCTTCCGGGCTCAAGCGATTCTGAGTAGTGGGACTGCAGGGCGCGCTGCCACGCCCGGCTAATTTTTGCATTTTTTTTTTTTTGTAGTAGAGACGGGTTTCACTGCATTGGTCACTGGTCTTGAACTCCTGATCTCGTGATCCGCCCGCCTCGGTCTCCCAAAGTGCTAGGATTACAGGCGTGAGCCACCAAGCCCCGCCCCCTTTTGTATTTTTCAAGGACCACAAGGGGTGAGGCATCCGGGCTGCAAGTTTCTGCTCTGGGTAAAGTGGGCGCGTCGTGAGCCACGCCCCCTGCTGGGTCGCCACGCCCCCTGCTGGGTCGCCACGCCCTCCGCCAGCACCTCCCTGGGTCCGGGGAATCGCAGGCACTCAGCGGGGATGGCACGTGCAGAAGGCGGGCCGCAGACGCCTTAGGTGAATACCCGGCACTAGGAAGGTCGCTGTGGGGCGGGGCGGGGCGGGGCGGGAACGGAGGCCAGGGGGAAAGGAAGGCCTCAGCACGACCAAAGCACCTTGACCGTGCGCTCTGTCCTCCTGGGGCGCGTTTGGCAGCTGCTGCTGGCACCTGGGCAGCTGGTACCCTCCAGAAACGCCTCCGCCTTAGCTCTGGGATGCCCTTCTTGTGCATGAGTCCCACTGCCACCCGGGAGCTGTGTGCCCTGGGCACTGCACCTTCCAGTATGTGGGCCCCAGAGGCAGGGGATCTTGCCAAGCAGGTCAGACAGGGCAGTGAAGGAAGTAAATGGAAGCGGGTCATTGTTATTTTACCGGGAACACAGGGCTGGGGAGAAACCGGAAAGGAGAGCAAGCTGTTATTTAAAAAACAAAAACAAAAACAAATCAGGCCCGGTGCGCTGGCTCACGCCTGTAATCCCAGTACTTTGGGAGGTCAAGACGGGTGGATAATCTGAGGTCGGGAGTTTGAAACAACATGGTGAAATCCCGTCTCTACTAAAAAATATAAAAAAGTAGCTGGGCATGGTGGCTGATGCCTGTACTCCCAGCTACTCGGGAGGCTGAGGCAGGAAAATCGCTTGAACCCAGGAGTCAGGAGTTGCAGGGAGCTGACATCGCACCACTGCACTCCAGCCTGGCAGACAGAGGAAACTCCGTCTCAAAAAAATAACAAACAAACAAACAAAAAACAAAATTAGCCAGGCATAGTGGCGCGTTCCTGCAGTCTCAGCTACTCGGGAGGCCGAGGCAGGAGAATCACTTGAATCCGGGAGGCAGAGGTTGCAGTGAGCCGAGATTGCACCACTGCACTTCAGCCTGGCAACAGAGCAAGACTCCGTTTCAAAAAAAAAAAAAAAATCACCAAGCATGGCATCAACTGATGGCTTCTAGTACCTTTCTCCTTTTCTTCCTTTTAATTAAAGCAACCCCCAAGTTTCAGCAGGGCACGTAACTGCCTAGCTAAAGACTACACTCCCCAGCCTCCCTTGCAGAGAAGTATACCATGTGACTAAGCTTGGAGCAATGGGATAAGGACAGAGGTGATCCTAAGTCTTGTCCTTAAAGGCACTTGCCTGGTATTCCCCCCGACCTTCCCTTCCCTCTAGCTGGTAAATGCTGATACCTGGAGCAACCCTGTAAGTCAACCCAGTAAGCAACCCTGACAGCAGAGCTGCCCCATCAGCCTGAGACAGCTCATTTTAGACTGAAAACAGAAAAACAAAATCTATCATATGAAGCCACTTAATTTTTTTGTGAAGGGCACTGAATCATGATGGGGGTTTTACACGAAAATAGCACCTAACTAACCACTCACTTTTCACACCTTTTCCTCTTACCTACCTTCATTTTACATTCAATACATTTGCATTACTGCCTTCTAATCTCTGCTTCTGAATGTGCCATTACATTACTGAACTTCCACTATTCTTTACTTAACAGAACTTCTAACTCACATAGCTGGCTTCTTTTGAAGGCATGGGCACTCCTGATGTGGAACAGACAGTCCAGTGTGGAAGAGAGAAGAGTGGATTCAAAGGTCCTGCTTCTCATCCTGAAGGGCCGGGGTGCGGTTTAGACAAACCCTCAGGTCCACTGACGAAGACCTGCAGCCAAAAGTAACCTCCCGGCCAGACGCAGTGGCTCACACATATAATCCCAGCACTTAGGGAGGCCGAGGCGGGAGGATCATTTCAGACCAGCCTGCCCAGCTCGGTGAAACTCCATCTTTACTAAGCATACACACAATAATTAGCGAGGCCTGGTGGAGCGTGCCTGTAGTCCCAGCTACTCAGGAGGCTGAGGCAGGAGAATGGCTTGAAGCGGGGAGGCAGAGGTTGCAGTGAGCCGAGACATAGAATTACCATACAATCTAGCAATTCCACTTCTGAGTATATACACGCCAAAGAAAGTGGGAACTCAGAGGTATATGCACACTCGTGTTCATGGCTGTTTTACAACAGTCAAGAGGTGGGAACAACCCAAATGTCTATCAAGAGATGAGTGGACAAGGAAAATGTGGTATACACACAGAATGGAATATTACTATTGTTTTATTTATTTATCCATCTATCTATGGCCCACACCCCCCACCATATGGCAAGTAATATCACCCCTGCCCCCCCGGATATTACGAACCATATGGCTAGGGGGGTGCCCACATCAGCTATTTAGAAAATTTGTAGTAATATGATGCTAGGAACCATATCACAGGGACAATTTAATGTTATTCTGTTTCTTTTTTGATATCAGGCATAATAACACTAGTTGTAGTTACACCTCTGTGATGTTGACAAAAATATCATCCTCTCCCCCTTTGATATTAGAATCGAAATCACGGAGGGGTTTCACCCCACGCGATATTTATTTTAATGGTAATTTTTTTTCTGGTGGACATTAGTTACAATATCACGGCGGGGTGTACACCTCTTGCCATGTTGAGAGTAATATCATTCTCTTTTTTTCTGGATATTAGGAACAATATTACAAGGGGGGGTTCATTGTCGGCAATATTAGGAGCAATATCATCCTTTACCCCTGCATATCAGGGAGAGTATCCTTGGGGGCTCTACATCTTTTATGATGTTGGGAGTGATAATGAACTCTCTTTGTCTGGATATTAGGAATAATATCACAGTTGGGGTGTACATTCCTACAATATTAAAAGTAATATAATACTCTCTTCACTTTGATATTCACAACAGTATCACATGGGGTGTGTACCTTCTTTGCTATTTTTTGAGTGATGTCATTCTCTTTCTCTGGGGATATTTGGAATTATACTACAGGGACAGGTGTACACCTTCCATGCTATGGGGAGTAATGTCCTCTACCCCACTGGATATTGGAAACAATATCGCAAGGGTTCTTCACCCTCTGTGATACTGGAAGTAATATTATCCACACTTCATCTGTATTGAATGAATAATACACCCTCTGCAATTTTGGGAGTAATAGCATTTTCTCTTCCCCTGGATATTAGGAACAATATCACTGGGGGGTGTACACTCCTTTTGATATTGAAAAGAATAACCTCCTCTTCTTCCCCAAATATTAGGTACAATATCAAGGGGGCCGTACTCCCCCTGCCATATTGACAGTAGTATCACCGTTCCCCTTCTGGTAAATATTAGAAACAATATCATAATGGGTATGTACACCCCCTGCGATATTGGAAATAATATCGTCCTCTCCCCTTTTGTTTACACCCCCCTGCGATATTCAGAGTAACATCACTCTCTTTCCCCCTGGGTATTAGAAATCATATCATAGGGAGGTATACACTTCCTTTGATATTGAAAGTTCTATCATCCTCTTCCTCTTGGATATTAGGAACAATATCACAGAGGGGATGTACAGCCTTCTTGATATTGAAAGTAGTATCATTCTCTTATCCTTGGATATGAGTAACAAAATTACACATGGAGTGTACACCCTTGCCTCCCTGGGTTCAAGCGATTATCCTGCCTCAGCCTCCTGAGTAGCTGGGATTACAGGTGCACAACACCACGCCTGGCTAACTTTTGTATTTTTTAGTAGAGACAGGATTTCACCATATTGGCCAGACTGATCTTGAACTCCTGACCTCGTGATCCTCCCAACATGCTCTTCCAAAGTGCTGGGACCAAAAGGGTGGCAAGCAGGATAGGAGAAAGAAGAGGGCGAGCGAGAAGCGGGGAAGGCTTTGTGAAAAGATGGTGGGCAAAAATTTGGGAGGTAGATGGGGAAAAAAGGGTGGTGAGCAGGAGTAAGGAGAAGGGTTTGTGAAAAGAGGGTGGGTAGATGTTTTTGGGTAGATGGAGAAGGGAGAGAGGGTGGCAAGGAGGAGGGGGAAAAGATGATGGGGAAAACAGTTTTGGGTATATGAAGGGGGAAAAGAGGTGGTAAGCAGCAGGAGTGGGGAGAAGGCTTTGAGAAAAGATGGGGGAAATGTTTTTTGGGTAGATGAAGGAGCAAAAGAGGGTGACGAGAACAGGAGGGGGAAAAAGAAGGTGGCCAGGGCAAGGGAGAAAAGACGGTGGGGAAAAACAGTGAAGAAACGTTTTTGGGTAGATGAAAGGCGAAAACAGTAGTGAGCGGGAGCACAGAGAAGGGTTTTCGAAATGACAGAGGGGAAAAACAGTGAGAATGTTTTGGGGTAGATGGAGGAAGAAAAAGGGTGGTGAGAGGGAGCAGGCCAAAGGTGGTAGGAAAAAGAAGAATGGGGAAATAATGGTGGGGAACAAAGGTTTTGGGTAAATCTTTTTCTGATATTTAAATCAGATTATTTGTATTTTTGCTTTTGAGTAGTTTGAATTCGCTATATGTTTTGTGTATTAACCCCTTGCCTCATGCATAGTTTGCAAATACGTTCTTCCATTTTCTGGACTGTTACTTCATGCTACTGATTGCTTCCTCTGCTTGGCAGAAGCTTTGACGTTTAATGTCATTGCATTTGTCTGTTTTTGCTTTTGCTGCTTGTGCTTCGGATGTCTATTTGAAAATCCCTTCTCCTAACCAATTTCATGAAGCATTTATCCCATTTTTTCTTCTCTTGTAGTTTTGTAGTTTCAGGTCCTACACTGAAATCTTTATTTTGAGTAGATTTTTGTACATGGTAAGATAATGGTCCAGATTTATTCTTGTACATGTGGGTGTTATGTTTTCCTAGCACAGTTTATTGAAGAGGCTGTCCTTCCCGAAGGTGTCTTCTTGGTGCCTTTGTTAAAAATGAGTAGATGGGGCCGGGTGCGGTGGCTCAAGCCTGTAATCCCAGCACTTTGGGAGGCCGAGGCGGGTGGATCACGAGGTCAAGAGATCGAGACCATCCTGGTCAACGTGGTGAAACCCCGTCTCTACTAAAAATACAAAAATTAGCTGGGCATGGTGGTACGTGCCTGTAGTCCCAGCTACTCGGGAGGCTGAGGCAGGAGAATTGCT
>PVKV010036867.1:0-15318 GCA_004027835.1 Alouatta palliata
TAAAAAAAAAAAAACAATATGGAACTTCAGTTTCTCTTTTCTTTTTTTTTTTTTTGAAATGGGGTCTCACTCCATCCCCAGGCTGGAGTGTGGTGGCGCGATCTTGGCTCACCACAACCTCTGCCTCCTGGGTTCAAGGGATTCTCCTGCCTCAGCCTCCCGAGTAGCTGGAACTACAGGTGCGTGCCACCAAGCCTGGCTAATTTTTTTTGTACTTTTTTTAGTAGAAGCAGGGTTTCACTGTGTTAGCCAGGATGGTCTCGATCTCCTGATCTCATGATCTGCCCACCTCGGCCTCCCAGAGTACTGGGATTACAGGCGTGAGCCACCGCGCCTGGCCTCTCTTAATGTTTAACACCAGAATAGCTTAGGTCTCTAAGTACGTTCCCTGTGATTGTACCCCAAATCACTCTGCGGTGGTGGGGGTGGTGGGGTTACTCCCCTTGCCACAGGGAATGAAAAATCATTTGATCATGAACCTGAGCATGAATAGTAAAGGAGGTGGCTCAGATGCTTTGACCAAAATAGCCGTAAGTACCATACACCCTAAACTAAAAACAGTGTCTGGGGAAATTTGCATGCCGGTTCCCTCCCTTCTACACATAGCTGAGAATTAACTGCAGATGAAAGTCCTTTGATCTTCGGAAACCTGAGGCATCAGGCCGCCCAGGGTTAGCGATCACCATCACTTTTGTTTGAACTTGTCTGGCATTTCACATTTATCAGCCCTATTATAAGCTAACAGTGTTACTAACTTCAGTCAACTTTGGCACTCCCGGTCCCTGTGCCACCCTGAGCAAGCTGGCAGCTCACAAAACCTTTCCAGGTATCTTCAAGTTGAACAAAACAATGCCTCCTGTAAAATCCACTCTCCTGCCGTATGTTCCCTACGGAACTCACCTAGGCAGGAGCAAAGGGTGAAAGGGAGTCAGGCACCTCTTTCCCTGCTTGGCAGTGGAGCCCAGCTCCAGCTCCTCCTCCTCCTTTCATCTTCCTACACTCTCCAGCTCAAGCCTCACCTTGCCCGAACACCTTCCTTCGCTGTTATCCCTGCATTTCTGAGATGCAAGAATGTGTTTTCCTGTCTCCGTATTAGACCATGTAGTCCCTAGAGGGTAAGTTTTAGTCCTACTTAACTTTGAACTCCCAGCATGTTCACAATACATGGCACCCAAAAGGAAGTCAATGTAAGATGGATGGACAGGGCACCCCCAGGCTTTCAAGCTGTTTCTCTAATACCAAGTGAGAGCCATGCTGATTCTCTAATATCAGGTGAGAGCCATGCTGAGCTACTGAAACCCTGTCTTGCTCAGGACTAGTACTAGCTGTTTTTGAGACAGTTGGTCAGAAATGGTAGAAGAAAGAAGTAGAGGGAATTGGTCTGGTAGCTGGGAAGATGTCTCTTAAAACAGGCCCAGATGACAATTGCTTGCACCTGTATGTCCTTGGCCTTGATAACAGTGCCTAGCCACCAAACCAATCTGTAGAAGAGTTTCAAAGACCTAAAATCTAGTAGGGAAGAAGCTAATTGATGCAAATTTCAGTATGAAAAAAAAAGAGAGAGGGGAGAGGGTGGAGAAAGGAAGGAAGTTCAGCCAGATGTACTCGAAGCATCTTCTCTCTCCAGCAGTTCAGAATGATAGGGGGCTTTTTGCGGCAGGACTGCAATGACACCTGGGCCCCCAGAGAGTAAGAGGAGCACAAGTGAGGCAGGGCTTGAAAGGCTGGGCAGGGGGTGGCAAGGCAGCCGTTCAGGAAGGAGGCCGGGCTCCCATCTGGAGAGCCAAGGGGCTGGGGATGCTGAACAGATGGAGAGAAAGTTGCAGCTGGTGGAAATGCACTTTCATGTATAAACTTTGGTCCTTGGAGAATTGTGATTTCCAGCTCGAAAGGCAGCAGTGGGCAGGTGGCTCTGCTCCACGCTCCGCCTTTTCCCTCCATTGCCACCTAGACAACTTGACAGTGGCTGTGCCAGGACTCAGCCACCATGACTTCCGCCAGCATCCTTTTCAACAGGCAGAAGCTGGCATGGTGACACCTTGGCACAGTTAGGATGGCAGAGGACTGCGATGTTTCAGCAGCTGGAGGAGGCAGGGGAATAGGAGGGATTAATTCAGCCTCCCCTGGAGGGGACCAGGTAGACTGAAGACAGACAGACAGATGGAGGGGGGACATTAGGGAAAGTACACAGACCTTCCAAAGCTGATCATGATGTGTGCACTGGGTCTCCACTCTGGTCTCCATAGAGCTGTGGCTGAAGCGGGGGCAGTGGGGAAATGGCGAAACAGCGGATTCTGAAGCTCTGGGTTCATTTTACCCCAACCTCCATGAATATTTTTTTTTTTTTTGAGATGGAGTTTCGCTCGTTACCCAGGCTGGAGTGCGATGGCGCGATCTTGGCTCACCGCAACCTCCACCTCCTGGGTTCAAGCAATTCTCCTGCCTCAGCCTCCCGAGTAGCTGGGACTACAAGTGTGCAACACCATGCCTAGCTAATTTTTAGGAGAGACGGGGTTTCACCATGTTGACGAGGATGGTCTCAATCTTGTGATCCACCCGCCTCAGCCTCCCAAAGTGCTGGGATTATAGGCGTGACTCACCGCACCCGGCCCATGAATATTTCTTTTTGGTTTTTGATTTTTAGCAGAAACAAGATCTAACTATATTGTCTAGGCTGGTCTCAAACTCCTGAACTCAAGTGATGCTACTGCCTTAGCCTCCCAGAGTGCTGGGACTAAAGAGCCTCCCACTGCACCTGGCTAAGAAAAAGAAAGAACTTTGTGTTTTAATGAAACATTTGCCCATAGGAGCTTTAGGAGAGAAAGTGATTTTTACAATCTCTGGTTCTAATGGACAGCCACCCATCCTCTAATGGGACCAGCCCCAATGGGACAAGCCTCACCCATCGGAACAGAAGCCATTAGCACAATTCTGTGATCTCATAGAGTTCCTTCCTATAATGCTGAGGCTCTTGGGGGAATCACCCACTCAACCATGCTAACCGCACCTGAGAGAGGAGCAGCCTGGGTAATGAATGTCCAGCTCTGCCTCTTCCCTCCCTCTTCATTTACCATGGACTGTGCTCCAGGGCATGAAGAACAAAAACTACCAACTCTGTCTTGTTAAAATTCAAGTGCATTTTTTAGAATATGTGATTTTGCTTGATTTTATTTTTTAAAAAAAGACTGGAACTCAGTCCCATATTCCTATTGAGTCCGTTTTCCCAAGAGATGTCACTGTCTGAGATAATAACTTAAATATTCTTGATGTGGAGGTAGTCTCTCTCTTCCTAGTGGGATGTCTTCTTGGTTCCTTTCCCAAACTTGGCATCAAGACCAAGACCTACGAAAAGGAAGAAAATGGGCTTAGCCTTATGGGGGGAAAGGAAACCTACCAATGATTGTGGTGGGGTGGGGTAGTCAGCCTTGGTTCTCCAAAATGGGGGCTTTAAATAAAATACATGTCAGAACACTGGGTTTTATGTAACTTCCTCAGAGACAAGAGAATGGCACCAGGATACCAGTTATTATAGACATATATATATAAAATACAGTAAGACTAAAAGAAATTTAAGAATCAAAAACTTCTAAGCAATGGCTGAATGTGGTGACTCACACCTACAATTCCAGCACTTCGGGAGGCTGAGGCAGGAGGATCACTTGAGCCTAAGAGTTTGAGGCCAGCCTAGACAACACAGCAAGACCCCACCTCTACAAAAAAAAATTAGTCAGGCGTGGTGGTACATGCCTATAATCCCAGCTACTTGGGAGGCTGTGGTGGGAGAGTGACTTGAGTCCAGGACTTCAAAGGTTGCAGTGAGCTATGATTGTGCCACTAAACTCCAGCCTGAGCAACAGAGGGAGACCCTCGGAAAGCTAGATTAGAAATAATGCTTCCTTTTCTCTTTTTATTTTCCTTTGAGACAAGGTCTCACTCTGTCACCCAGGTGAGAGTGCAGTGGTGTGATCACAGCTCACTGCAGCCTCCACCTTCTGGGCTCAAGCAATCCTCCCACCTCAGCCCCTGAGTAGCTGGGACCACAGGCATCTGCCACCACGCCTGACTAATTTTCGTATTTTTTGCAGAGATGGTGGGGGGGGGGGTCTCACCATGTTGCCAAGGCTGGTCTCAAACTCCTGAACTCAAGCAATCCTCCTGCCTCAGCCTCCCAAAGTGCTGGGATTACAGGTATTAGCCACTGCACCCAGCCTCTTTTCTCTTTTAAAAACATTTTCTCTGGGCTGGGCGCAGTGGTTCACGCCTATAATCCCAGCACTTTGGGAGGCTGAGGCAGGCGGATCACCTGAGGTCATGAGTTCAAGACTAGCCTGACCAACATGGAGAAACCCCATCTCTACTAAAAATACAAAATTAGCTGGGCATGGTGGCACATGCCTGTAATCCCAGCTATTCGAGAGGTTGAAGCAGGAGAACCGCTTGAACCCGGGAGGTGGAGGTTTCGGTGAGCTGAGATCGTGCCATTGCACTCCAGCCTGGGCAACAAGAGCGAAACTCCATCTCAAAAAAAAAAAAAACAGTTTTCTCTAAATGATTTAAATAAATTTCATAAATATACAAGTAAATTTTAGGAGAAAAAATTCAGCTATCACTGTGTCTCTGTGTGGCCACTCACCCAGGAACACAAGCACGGTGCCCACCCACTGCATGGGGCTGATGGGATTGGCGAAGAGGATCACAGAGGCCAAAATTGTGAAGAACTTTCGCGTTGTAGTGATGATGGAGCAGGTCAGGGGACCAAAATACACAACCGTCATAAAGATAAAGCTCTAGAGAAAGATAAAGGTGAGGTCAGGTGAGTTCATTGGTCTAAAGTCTATAAAGAGACCTCAGGGCTGATCTCACCACCCTCTTCTTCCAGCCAGGTCAGTCTTTCTTAGGGAACCAGCTGCCAGAGTGGGGAAGCCAAGCCATCCCCCTTCAAGCACTCACCTGACCCAGGGCACTGGTCAGGCCGAAGAGCAGGATGTTATAGATGATGGCAGGGTACCTTTCAGCAAAGCTCAAGAACTCCCAGAGTTCCCCAGTAAACAGGATTCCTGAGAAGAAATGTAAAAAAATACATGGCACATCTTGCATGCCCTTACCCATGGGTGTGCATGCACACACACATGCACACTCCTGCACATGGCCTCTTAAAGAACTGCAAAGGAGGAGGGACGTGGGAAAGCGTATGGTGTGGGTTTGTATTGTCTCATCATGCGTTCTTCTCATATTTTTCTCTCATTAGAGAAACTAAAGAGAATTTTGTGAGAAAGGCTTGAAAGCTAATGAGTTACTTCTACCAATATGATTAAAAGCAGAAATCCTCAGATGTTGTAGGGATGCTGACCCACACATCCTTAGCTTAAGGAAGCCCCTCGCATTAGTCCCCTCCTGCCATCAGCAGCCTCCACCATTAACCCGTGTGCTGTACAAAAAATGCTTTCTACGTGTGCCCAAATTCTAAAAGTCAGGAAGCACTGATTTCAAAGCGAATATGTTTGAACTGTTTTCAGTGTACAGCTAAGTCTGTTTCCTGTGAGCACTATGTGTGTCTCATTTCCCTCATGAAAGAGAAAGTTCCCAGGTACCTCCCTATGTTTAACTGCTGAGTGTCTTCCCATGACACCTGCCACGGGACTCTCCATTGTGCTAGTAAAAGTAGCAAACAAATTCTGCTGGTGTAGGTTTTTCCAGGAAGGTTTCCCACGAGCTTGTAAAAAGGGTCTCTTGGAACCAGTTCAGGCCCTCGGCCTGAGCAAAGTTAGCAACTATCAGCTAGAGGGACCAAGAGGACAAGGGCAGCCTGCCCTCTGGTGATACAGGGGAAGAACAGCAGAACTGGCTCTCACCCACTCCCAGCAGCAATGTCGACCAAAGGTTGATGTTCAGCATCATGTGGTTGGAGCCTGTTTGGTAATGAGCCCGCATGTGGTCCTGGGAAACACCTGTCAGTCCGTCCAGGGTCAGCGACAATAGCTGGGGAGGAAAGGGTGCATCCTGCAGTGAAAAGGTCAAAAGGGCCCCTTCCTAACCCAGGATACAGGATTCTCTCTCTCAAGCTCCTTGGAAAGCCACTGCCTTTAGAGTCCTCAGAACAGAACACTGCCATGTGGTCACAGGCGGGAGGTGGGGAGAGACCATGTTCACTCCCCCTCCCCGCCCAGGCACTGGACTGACAGGCTCACTGAGCCACACAGTGATTCTGTAGTCACAGCAGAGCAGAAAGCTCACTTCCCAACACACTGGGAGCGGAAAGCCAGTCCCAGCAGGTTAGCTTCCTAGCTTGGAGTCTAGTGCTCCAGAGACTGGATCCTGTGCTTAGGCTGCCTGGATCAGAAACCTGACCCCTCCACTTAACTAGCCACATGACCATGGGCTAGCGAGTTAACCTCTCTGTGCCTAGTTTCTTCATCTGTAAAATGGAGATAATACCACATATGAGATTACTGTAAAAATTGGTCAATTAACATGTAAAACACCTGGAACAACGCCTAATGCATATACAACAGCGGCTATCATATTATTTTAAACTCTGGCTTCCAGGGAAAGCCACAGTGAGAGACATTACTCCTTCCCTCTTTGCTCTCAGGTCTCTGTGACCTCATACCAGGATTCAGAGACAACCCTCAGAGTTATGTCTTCTCCAGAATGAGAACTGGGCTGTAGTTAAATATTTCAGGTTTCTCACTATGGCCTCAACAGAGCCAGGGGCCTGCAGCAAAGACCAGATATGGGGACAAGGAGTACCACAACCTCCCTTGACACCTAACTGGCCTTCTCCCTGCCTAGATGGGGCTATCCTTCGGTTAAGTTTGCTGGAAAAGGCTGCCTTCCCTAACAGGATCTCATACCAGGAGTAGCTCTCCATAGCCGACTATGTGTTCTTCTATCCCAACAACTTTCTTGGGTTTGTACATGAAAAGAGCCACTCCAGCCACAATTAGCAGCACACACAGGTACTTGGCCAGTGGGTACTTCTTCTTCAAGAGGGTCACCCCAAGGAGCATGACTACAGGGAAAAAACAGAGTGGAAAATTCAGGCACCCATAAGGCATCGATGACCCCAATACCCTCCCCCTCCCAGGAACCAAGAGAAGACTCAGGGAGAAAAGAATGACTGAGAAGAAATTCTTAGAGAGGACAAAAGGAGGGTGCCAGGCTGGCACCCAGATAAAGATTGAGCAACAGGGTTAAGTATAAGACAGGGAAGAGGCAGAGAACAAAGGTTAAAAATCCAGGAAGGGACAGGGCAAGGGTGGGGAACAGTGGAGAAGGAAAAGAAGTTGAAACTGATGATCAAAATGGGAATTAGGCTGTCTAAGGACAGTGTAAACACATGCAACATGGAAATGGCTGACTAAGTGAAGCAGGCTAGGTCAGGCTTTAGCTCCCGTTAAGGATTACCAGCCTATGAGCATCACAGGAAGTGACACAGATGACAGGATGGGCAGAGGGGAGAGGTGGCGGAAAGTCCCTGGAGATAGCCATGACGGGATGATGAAGCTGAGAGGGACACAGAGTTCTAGCAGAGAAAGAGAGAGCTTACTATAGGAAGAGTTAGAAGAGGAAGACCATCTTCTTTGCTTACCTGGGATTGGCTTGCAGGATTTACCAAGGACCTGAAATTAAATCCAGCAAATAATTTCTGAGCATCTGTGATGCGTCAGGTACTATGCTAGGTACCACACTGATTAAGACGAGTAAGCACAGGGCCTGCACCAGAGACCTCAGCCTCAGGAAGCAGCCATATCATGGCCCAACCCACCACCACTAAACCCAAGTTCTGTGGTCCTATACACTCCCAGTTTCTCAAACATTCTCACAGGACTGTTATTTATTTATTTTATAACTCACAGACCTGAGAGAAGAACCCTTAGTCCTTTCCAAATGATTTCTGAGCCAACTGTCATCACACCCTGAGGTTTCACCTGAGTTGGATAGTTGACAAACTGTAGTGCTGAGTTGCTGGAGACCATGGCACCCAGATAGGAGATAGAACAGGCAGCATAGAGCCAGCTCCGAGTACGATCCACCCTGGCAGTGTCAAAAAACTGGATCACTGGGAGAAGACAAAAAAAAAAAAAACAGAAAAAAAAAAAAAACAAGAGAAACCTGGTGGGGCTAGGATGGACCACTAAGCAAAGCTGAAGCCACATGAAAGGAATTTGCCTGTCAAATAAGACAAAGCTATTTCTGTCCTCTTACACTGGGAAATCTCTGAAAATTATTCATCTTTCCAATTCTACCTAAGCCTAACAAAAGACCACATGCAGGGTGGAAGTAGGGGCCTCATTCAGTTCAAGGGACCGGTCAGCCCTGCTGCTAGTCCCCAGGGAACAAAGAGAGAACGGCTCAAAGCATGCCTGAAGCTGACACACAAAAGAAACTCAAAGGGAAAGAAAAAAATGTTTTAAGTATTTTCAATGGAGATTTGGAATACAGAAGACTGATTCTCTGAACACTTCTAACTCAGAAGTTGGTATAAATTGGGGAAATAATATTTCACTCCACTTCAAAGTCATTAGTTTTCCAGACTTCACAGACAGGCTGTGTAAGTACTAAATGGGTGGAAATCATGAGTTAGCCTTTAAGGTTAAATCAATACTTAATGCCCAGGATACCGAAGGGACTTGGGGTGGTGGGGTACGCAAGAAATTACTGTCTAGGTACTCACAGATCTTGGCAAACACAGCATTAATCACACATTGAATGAAGACCAAAGTTAAGGCAAAGGTGAACGTCTCCTGCTTGGCTCCCTCCCCATACTTTCCTCTTGTTCTAGAAATGAAATGCATGAGAAAAAAAAGAGAAGAAATTAGTATATTTCACTCACTGTCATCTAATATATCCAGAGCCACTAAAAACTTTCAAATTATCTTGCCTCTCTGGATTTAGGGAGAGTCTGTAAGGACCACTAGGCTCATCTGCAAAAGGGGCTGATTTTACCGGATCTAGAAACTAGACACCCCAGCCTACTGATTCCATAGCCTAGGAAAAGAATATTCTAAAAAGACGGAGAGGAAACATGGAAAGCGAGATAGTGAAATCGGGTACCCCAGGCAGGAAGGAGAGGTATTTGGGCTATGGCAGCAAGGCCGAAGGCGAATAGGTTGTTTGCAAGCATCTGGGAGTATCAAAAAAGGGCCGACTCGGGTCCTGTTTGCGGGGAGAAGTCTCAGCCAGTAAAACGCAGTCCCTTAGAACCAAGCGGAGGAAAAACAGCTAAGAAAATGACCAAGTCCGGAGAATCAGAAGATAACGCTGGAGTTCTGGAATTTTGGGTAGGCTCAGCCGTAGCTGCGAAAGTAGCGGGGTGCTAGGAGGGCGACAGCCGGGCGGGAGGACAAGAGGAAAGAACGAGACCGCTGTCACAGGCTGGGGAGAGAACGTCGGCCCGCCCCGGGGGTCGCTCACATCTTTTCCTGCAGGATCCCATAGTAAAAATAGCAGACAAAGACACCCAGGAAGCAGAGCGGCAGGCGCAGCCGGTCGGGCACCAGAGAGCTGCTAGAGGCCATGAGACGCACGGAGGAGCCGACTGGAGACCCGCTCACAACCTGCAGCGGCAGCAGCGGCGGCGGAGGCGACAGCTCCAGCCGGACATCGCCGACCGGCGGCGGGGGCCTCATAGGAGCTGCATGCGACCGATGTCTAGCAGGGCCCTGCAGTCACTACCAGAACTGCCAGCTCAGGGCTGCCGAGGGAGAAACGCCTCAGAAAGCAGCAACCACTTCCTAGCAAAGAAAACCAGCCCTGGGACCTTGACTCCATCCCTGAGGGCCAGGAGAACCGGCTGCCTCGAGATTAATGCCTTGCCCTGGAGATTTTTTTCCCAATCAGGCAACGCTGAGGACAACTGCGACCCAGAGCACCACTGGGTGCCCTAGGAGCTACCCGGGCGTAGAATAATGACGTTTAAGGATGTGGAGGCCACCAATTGGCTGCGCTGTGCGAAGCGGGACAGGTGGGCCGGGAAGGAGGAGGTGCGGCCGGCACAGCAAATCCAATAGTCTTTTCCGCCGCGGGCGACCAGGCTTCTGGTGGGTCCTAATGCCACAATCTCTGACTGGAGCCTCAGCGCCCTCTAGCTGCTGCCCTGCGTCAGCGACTTTACCTGCTCATTACTAGGCACATCACTAGGCTTCCAAGCAGGAGAGCCGCACAGTAAGTCTCGGCTTGGTCACTTAAAGGCGGGGTAACCTACCCGCGTCACCGAAGTTCTGAGCCAGAGTTTTCCAGGTCTGGAAAGATAATTAGTAATAACCGTCTTGTCGCCTCTTGACTGTTCTGAGGATCAAATTAGCTGAAGTTGGTGAAAGGGTTTTGTAAAGTATGCTGTGCACGTTTAAGGTGTTATTAGTCATCACTCTCTCAGCCCTGATCTTATTTCCTCACATCGAGGGGTGGAAATGGAAGCCTATTGAAGTCGGTTTTCTTCCAAGTCTTAAGAACTTACCAGCAAAGGCGTAAACCCTTCGGCCGCACTCCTGAATGTTTCCCAGTAATGGGCTCCTCGTTGGATCCCTCCTCATGCAAGTGTTGGGTCTCCACCTGCTGGCATGAATTGGGTCTTCCCACTGCTACCTCCAACCCTCTACTTAGTAACTGGCCCAACTCTCCGGCCACCAGGTGGACTCCGGGCCTTTTCTTCTAGCAGCCTGCTCTTTTGGCACAGCCTCAGCCAAAGGAAGGAAATACTGGGCAGCACCACACCCATCACTCTGTGCCTGACTCACTAAGGCTTTGCGGGGGAGCCAGAAGTCTTTTAGAGGGAGAGGTAAGGGATAGAAGATGGGGTCTGTCCCCAGCCCACTGTCTCCTGGATATCAGTGGCGTGGGAATCCATGTGTATTTGCTCTCTTGCTCAGTGGCTTACTCTACTGGCTCAGCCCGCGATGCCAGGGCACCAGATAACTGGGAGGAGAGACCTATCAGATAACTGGGAGGAGAGACCTCTTTACCAGCTCGGACCTCAAAAAATTCCTCCTCTGAGCTAACTTTCCTCGTGTGAAATTAATGGGAATATAATAACAATCAAGAGTGCTGTGGTTAGAACATGGGCACTGGATTCAAATGATCAGGTTTCCAATCCTAGCTCCCCGACTTCTGTGTCTTATGGGGAAAGTTACTCAATGTATTTGTCCTTCCCTGATTATACGGTGGGACTTACCATATTTCTTTTACTGGGTGGTTGTCATATTTTGGTAACATTTTATATAAAGCACTTAACGTGGTAGGTGGTTCTTACCAGCTCAATTAATGAGCTCCTCATTATGAGCCCAATTAATGAGACCCTCCACCATGAATGGTGGTTGGGATGGCCTGGTTTAGGAGTTTGTTGTCCGGTCTTAGGTAGATACAGCTGCACTCATTATGACTGCCCTTGGGGTAGTCTTCTCACCCATATAATGGGGATGTGTCTTTTGTGAAAATGCTTTGGAGATTCCAAAGTGCCATCGGAATATTGAGATGGTTATTCCCATTTCCCCCAAAGCCCAAGAGCTCTTACAGGTGCAGCATTATAAAGCCTGCGAAAGGATAAGAACAGTGTTTTTGTATAGTTTCTTTGTTCCCTCCAAGGCTGCACACTGCGTTGTGCGTACTCCCTGAGATCAGCCAAAGCTTCCCCAGAACTGTCAAGAGATCTAACCAGTGCAAGGAACACCCACAATGTCAAACTGTCTTCCCTTGGTCACCTGCTTTTTCTCTTTGAAATCCATTCTGCTTAGGGAGGTTTTCCAGACTCGAACTAGAAGGGGTAACTTCCCCAATGATTCCCTTACCCCACCTCTAGAACAAACTATACTCTCTTCATTCTGGACAAATCTATTCATGGGTCTGTTGTTTATATGTCCATGTAAAGTATGCAAGCATGATGTCCAGAGGGAACCCTGTGCAGCCATAACAACACCCAGATGTGGGAATTGATGCTCCTCTTGAAGACAAAGATGAAATGATCAATATAATACTCAATCTCCACCCCATCCCTCTTTCCCCAAATATTTAACGGAACTTCAAGCTGCTGGGAATATTTATTTATTTGTTTGGTCTATAACACCAAGATCTGCAAAAAAAACAACCTCTAAACACAAGATAAGAAAAACTCGAACATTAACATTCTTCAATTTTGTGTAAGCTCTGCAGTACGGAAAATATACAAACTTCAAACAGCTGCAAAAATAGTGTCTTTGGGAGAAAATAGAGTTTCTACATTGATACAAGAAAAATAGGCATTTTTCTAATCCAATCCAGCCCTGGGGTGGGCGGAGAGTATAGAGTCGCCATTTGCCACCTGGAGGAATGCCAGCTCTCCTCCCCACTACCCACCTGGGGCTGGGCGGGCTGGGCTGCTACTTAAGACAATCTTTAGTCAGGGTGAAAGCGAGATGAAAATGCCACTTGGGAAGACACTTGTTTCCTCCCTCCGCCAGCAGCTGAATTGGTCAAGTGTTAGGGCCCTTTAGGGCTGCTTTGGTCAGCTCCTCCAGTGAGAGGGAGGTGTGGGGATAGGGCTGAGAGGATGGGGAATCTATCTTCTGGTCTCCTCTTGTGTGACTGTGGAGGAGAGGGAAGGAAATCTGTGGCATCCTCTCGCCTTCGTTTGTGGCCAGCTTGCTCTATGACAAAAATAAGGGCCTCCTATACAGTCATTTGGACTGATACTCGGGGTGGGGGACTCAAGACCTTCTGGGTGTTTTCCACCAAGTGAGGGATGTGGCAGGTACACAGGTGTGAGTTGTGAGCTGCCCAGCTGCTAGTGGAGAAGGCAAGTCCCCTCACATTCAGAGGGTCCGGTGCTCATCAAAAAGAGGACCCAGGGCTTTGACACAATAAGTGAAAGTGCTTGAAGGCCAAGAGGGAAGGGCCCCTCCATACCCCATCTCAGGGGATCTGGGGAGGGACCTGCCACCAAGGCACTGGTCTCTATGGTAAAGTGGGGCAGGGGTGGGACCTTCAGACCATCAGGGAGCTCTGGAAAAGCACAGGCTCTTCTGATGGCGGGGTGCGCTGCCATGGCTCGAAGGGCAGTGGGGAGGTCTTGGAGGCCTCCGGATCCTTCCGAGGTGGTGGCCTGGGGCTGGCCGGGGGAAGAGGAGACCCGGGGTTGGAGGGGCAGTTACGGAAGATGAAGCCCATGCCGGGGAAGAGAGGCTTCATCAGACTGACAGGGCAGAAGGCTGAGCCAGTCGGGTTGAAATGGACTTTGTTTTTGTCAGGACAGGAAGTCAGGAAGGCCAGGTCAGGACCTGGGGACCTGGAGAATGAAGAGAGACACGAAGACATACATGTACACACACACACACAAAGATTTCATCAGTGAATGGTGTTTCCAGCACAGACCACAAGCCTGAAAGCAGAGATCAAGGCCAAGTGACTTCTTTTTTTTTTTTTTTTTTTTGAGACTTGCTCTGTTGCCAGGCTGGAGTTCAGTGGCAGGATCTCGGCTCACTGCAACCTTCACCTCCCGGGTTCAAGTGATTCTCCTGCCTCAGCCTCCAAAGTAGCTGGGACTACAGGCGGGTGCCACCATGCCTGACTAATTTTTGTGTTTTTAGTAAAGACAGGGTTTTACCATGTTGGCCAGGATGGTCTCCATCTCTTGACCTCAAGATCCCCCGCCTCAGCCTCCCAAAGCGCTGGGATTACAGGCATGAGGCACTGCGCCCGGCCTTTCTAAGACTTTGTGTAGCCGGAAGCAGGGTTTCTCAGCCTCGGCACCACTGACGTTTTGGGCTGGGTAATTCTTTGTTGCGGGGTGGGGCTGGGGGCACCGTCCTGTGCACTGTAAGATGTTTAACAGCACCCCTGGCCTCTACTCACTTGACGCCAGCTGTACCACGACCCCTCCCCTCTAGCTGTGACAACTAAAAATGTCTCTTGATATTGCCAAATGTTCCCTAGTTGAAATCTACTGGCCTAAAGAATCTAATTGTTGGGCACATTTGAAAGGTATGGGATTTTTTGTTGTTTTGATTTTGAGACAGAGTCTCCCTCTGTGGCCCAGGCTGGAGTGCAGTGTGGCAAGATCCCAGGTAATTGCAGCCTCGACCTCCCAGGCTCAAGCAATCCTCCAGCCTCAGCCTCCTGAGTAGCTGGGACTACAGGCATGCACCACCATGCCCAGCTAATTGCTTTATTTTTATTTTGTAGGGAAGAGGTCTCTATATGCTGCTCAGGCTGGTCTCCAGAAAGATGTGATTTTCAAAACTTTGGGAGGAAAGGATGGAAACAACTGTGAAAAAGGCAGCTAGATCTTATCAGAAGATATGGGTTCTAACTCACCATGTGGTCCTTGCCATATCTGTTTCACCCTCTTTTTTAATTTTAATTTCTTAAACTATTTTAGAGACAGGGTCTTGCTCTCTCACCCAGGCTGGAGCACAGTGGTGTGGTCATAGCTCACTGCAGCCTCAAACTCTTAGGCTCAAGTAATACTCCTGCCTCATATTCCCAAGTAGCTGGGATTACAGATGGCTGCCACCATTCTATGCTTTTTTTTTTTTTTTTTTGGTAGAGATGGGGGTCTCACTATGTTGTCCAGGCTGGTCTTGAAATCCTACGCTCAAGTGATCCTCCTGTCTTGGCTTCCCAGAGCACTGGGATGACAGGCATGAGCCACTGCACCTAGTCTGTCTCACCTTCATAATGTGGGAAGAATCATCCGTCCCCTTCTGATTGTTTAGGAAGATGGAAGGATAAAAGGTCAGGTCAGAGAGTTCCTGAGTAAGGGATAGCCATGATTCTTTACTGTCTGCCCAAGCCTAAAGGGTGAAACAGCCCTAAGAAGCTGATGGTTTGAGGATTCCTTTAAGAGAGGCAGTGGGCCGGGGTGGAGAATGGGCAAGTGAGAGAAGAGAGAGGTGTGTGCATGTACCCCTGACGTCAGGTGATACACCCACCTCACCTTCCCAAAGTGCTGGGATTACAGACATGAGCCACTGTGCCTGGCCCACCACCTCTCTTAAAGGGTTAATGCAGTAGATGGGTGCAGTGGCTCATGCCTGTAATCCCAGCATTTTGGGAGGCTGAGGTGGGCTGATCACCTGAGGTTAGGAGTTTGAGACCAGCCTGGCCAACATGATGAGACCCCGTCTCTACTAAAAATACAAAAATTAAGGCCGGGCGCGGTGGCTCACGCCTGTAATCCCAGCACTTTGGGAGGCCGAGGCGGGTGGATCACGAGGTCAAGAGATCGAGACCATCCTGGTCAACATGGTGAAACCCCGTCTCTACTAAAAATACAAAAATTAGCTGGGCATGGTGGCACATGCCTGTAGTCCCAGCTGCTCGGGAGGCTGAGGCAGGAGAATTGCT